>NMRA01000261.1:155260-188443 GCA_002633005.1 Phoronis australis
GGTGATGATGATGATGATGATGATGATGATGGTGGTGGCATTGATGAACATGATAACATTCATATGACGAACAAAGATGTCAGAAATGAGTAGGGTAAACCAACAAAAAAAGTTAAGCAAAATCAGTCAAAAAAGGAACAGTGTTATAAGAAAATCTTGAATAATTCAAAAAGCAGACTTTCTAGCGAAAAATGGAAAATATCTTTTGAAAGCCTGTTCAAAACTCTATCTAAAAAGGTAGTTTCACAAAATACCGTAAAATTTTCGAATATTTTCAAATTTTGCATTTTTTTGAAGTTGAAAGTCACATAACGGTAACTCAAAAACGTTAAGCCTGAGAAAATGATTGTACAGGTCATTTGAAAGAGTATACCTCAGAGAATTCACATGCAAAAGTTCACGTCATTTTTTCTTCCCGTTTAAAGTGGCACTCCAGCATGATTATCCGTCATCGTGAAAGCAACTTCTGGTTGAGCAGCACTCGATATTATTTAGTTACAGGAAACTAACACATGAAAAAGTTCAAAGCAATTGGTCATACAATGCGCCCTCCACAGGACAAAACATTTTTGTTCCGATATCGTGGTGCACAGAATCATGCACAATGGCCGATATTTCCGCCATCTTTGACCGGAAGTAAATGATTTCTGGCACATTTGTAGAACACGTCTGGTACAATAATAGGAACAATTTTCAGCCATGTATGTCGAAAATTGCAGGCTCTATGATCATTTGAAACAGAATTCGAAAACAAAATGGCCACCATGTCTACCATTTTGAATCTGATCATGACCAAAAACTATGGGCTTGACCAGCTCTTTTGAAGATACAGGCAAATTTTGAGTAAATCGAATGAAAAATCCAACCAATAGAGTGCGAACAAACAAGGAAAAACTTAGTGTCAGAGCAATATACTTGGCGAAATCCTGGGGAGGCCAGGATTTTGCCCGTCAGACGTTCACATCCCCAAACTGCCAAACGGAATCTGAGAGAACTTTATGGGGGCCATGACCCACTTGGCCCCCCCCCCCTAAATCTGCCACTGCTAATGACACTTGTCTTACTGCAAATCCAACTGTTGCTTGGTGGTTTGGTAAATGGCCCAATTATGTTGCATGACCAATCAGAATTAATGAGGAACGTGATATGGCAACATTAACGTATTAGGTTGTAAAAGTGACATATCTTGTCAAAAAATCATTTGTACGTTTCAGGAACTATTCAAATATGCTATTTAAAAACTTTCAAAACGAAAATTAAAAAATACTACTGTTACCCCCAGTGTGTTCAAAATGGATCTGATTATCTAGAGAACCATAACATCGGCAGCCTGAGGCAATGTAATTAACTGCAACAACACGATGTCTTTGATGAATGCCAGCAGATTTCGAGGTACACAAACTGGTGGAGTTGCCCAATCTCCACCAGCGAGGGTGTCAACATAGGATTCTTTTCATGTTAATTTTCTGACATGTAAAAATCATTATGCTAAAACCTAGAGCCTTAAAATAGACACATAATGGTAACTCTGCTATAGAGCAAAGGCAATACACTGGGTGCACAAACTGTCCGTGGATGTACGGAGAAAGCTCTGACCTGCAGACAAACCAAATAAGCTTTTCCAAGTCCTATTGAACCAAAAGGTTCAAAGACACTGTTTAGATAGGCTTGCTATTAGGCACGGGATCCAGGTTATTAGTGGACACTGCAACTTAGCTCGGCACTGGCAGCACAACATCACAAGCCACATGGCATGTTCATTTTGTACCAACTTTGGCTTGGAGGCCGAGACTCCTCAACATATGGTAGAGATTTCCCCTGCCTACAATAGACATGGCAATCTACTACTTGATGGACATACCGGTATATACCCACCTGGTTAACATTGTTAGTTCATACAGGTTTAATAGTCAGTCTGTCTTTCTGAAGGAATCCGATGATGTCATTGTCGTGTCCCCATGAGTCATAATCAGATGATTAGTGTGATGCCCCCCCCCCCCACCTTGTGGCCAAAACATCCCTACTGTACTGTAAAAGGCATCATGCCACCTGCACTCTCAGTGTATAGAAATGTGATTATCTATGAAACTTGAGTTTCCTGAGCATTCTGAGGTGAAAACATATTTCAAAATGAGAAACAAAATCCAATAAATAAAATATTTTCCCTACTACACTTTCAGGATTCCCACCCTATTACGGCGGCATCATCCCGTTGCTCCCAACTTGTTTGATTCCACAGCCCAACAACAAGTTGGGAAGATCAACCCTGTAGCCAATATCTTACACAACTGATTAACTCCATTCTGGCATTGATGGTTGAACAGCCAGCTCTCTTTTGTTCAATAATTGCTCTAATCTCTGATCAGATCATATCTAGCCTGAATGGACTGTGCTGCTATAAATGAAAGTTAAGTTACAACATATTTGANAATAAAACATTTTCCCTACTACACTTTCTGGATTCCCACCCTATTACGGCGGCATCATCCCGTTGCTCCCAACTTGTTTGATTCCACAGCCCAACAACAAGTTGGGAAGATCAACCCTGTAGCCAATATCTTACACAACTGATTAACTCCATTCTGGCATTGATGGTTGAACAGCCAGCTCTCTTTTGTTCAATAATTGCTCTAATCTCTGATCAGATCATATCTAGCCTGAATGGACTGTGCTGCTATAAATGAAAGTTAAGTTACAACATATTTGAACATAAACCCATAACATTTCTGAATTCCTTGTCAAATGCTGATCATGTTTAGTTTTGAATCACCAAAATTGCCCAACTACAACAGAAGTTAAGATATTCCATTCTGCCAGGTTTCAGTAACCCTTTGAAACCTGGGAGATAACTGGTCTGCTTGTTGTCATACTAGACAGTTAACAAAGCAGCCAGATGTTATTGCACATTCTGGAAAAGTTGCTGAAGGACAGAATGCTGTCATGCAAACTGAACAGCAAGAGCCTGGGAATCACTACTTCACCAACTACAGTCAAAGGCAAAGGGGTTTATTGTGTTCAAGGATTCGGTAAACCGCACAAACAAACACTAATGTAGAAATGTAGTTTCCTTTGAAAATTCTCTGGGCATTTTTAGGAAACAAAAGTGGATTTTCAAATTAAAACTTTATTCTAGCTCTTACAAAAGCTAACATTTCCAGGTTTTTAAAACACAAACACAATGTATCTATGCAGCACATTTCATATCAATTGTTATTGTGGGTTATGATTAGAGTTAACATTATTGTTAGTGCTATTAAAGATATCATTGGATTACTATTTTCAATTTTATAATTATTGGACTTGTTTTCATTTGTATCAGAATTATTAGGGTACTGTTATAATCAAAAATATTTTACTTTCAATAATTTTCATTATTTCAACTTCAGATGGTAAGCTTGGTAATAATTGCCTGCACTGTTTCTATGACAACTCAGTCCAATATCATTCTTGATGAGGAGTGAGGCTGGCAGTGGAGGCTACCAGGCAATGTTTATTAGGTTAACTGACTAGTATATTGTGTTAATGTTTCCAACACAAGGGACATGGTAAAAGGTTATCCAGGTCTATGAACTGTGACCCGTTAACCTCAACTGACCACTTCACAGGAGAGTTTGTTTATGCATAAAGCATCACTTGAACCTTCTAAAATACCAGAGGGATTCCATGACTTACTGCTGGTGGTGACCTTAACTGAAACATCAGCGACATTCTAATGTTATCACTGGCACAAGGCGACTGGAGTTGGAATGGGTAGTCACGGACTGCGGACTGCGTTTAGAAGTAATTATGACATTCATAACTCTCCTGTTCAGTGGAAGAACAAAAACATCTTGCATGATTGACCTAGTTTTGGAAATGCAGACTCGCAAAACATACTTCTGAGTCGTCTGACAAGTGAAGATAATGTCAGGCCTCACTCTCACTTTGCTTTTTTCAAATAGCTGCACTGCAACTCACTGTGTAAAAGTGAAACTTTAGTGGCACACGAATGAGAAATGATAAACTAATCTCACTGAAACTAGTAATTAGCACAACAGCCAGAATAAGTGTGGGACAACTGAACAATCATCACAGTTAGTAAATATTGAAGAAACAGGGGGCACTGTCCTATTCCAGGGAAAACTGATATACACATGGTGTGGCAAAAGTTGAGCCGTAGGTCAACTGTGAAGTTATTTTAAGACATGAACCTGAACCCAACTGCAATTAAACCCTAGCTTTGATGTTGTTAAATTAAGCACTTGAAGACCAGCCAAAATGCATGCAATAATTACTGTAGGGCCGTGACATGTACTGGAATTAACTGGTTATTAGTCACTCAAACAACAAACAGTCAGTAACAGCAATTTTACACCTATCTTAAACACATTTAACTGCACAAAATTGACACAGAACCCAATGAGAAGACTTTGACTAATACATCCATGTGGATGGTGAGGTGGTCAGGATTTATGCAGGAATGTTTAAGTGGTGGGAGACAATTATAAACAATTTGGCCAAATGTACTGTAGATTGCAATATGGAATTATTTATTTATTTATTTATTGTAATATCTAAAATGAGGGTGGCCTCTTCAATGATATCACTGCTTTCCAAGAACGCCCTCAATATTGATAAGTTCTGGCCTGCCTGCAAGAGAGCTGAGTGAGTACGAGTGAGTGTTGCTGGTACATAACAGAACCACTTATCATTGGAAGATATTGCCAGATTCGTTACTGGCATAGAAAAAAATCACTTAAGAATGGTCTTTAAACAAAAAAGTCCATCTACAACTAGTAATCTTCTTACTAGAGACATCAGTTCGGCTCGACTTCATCATTCAGGTAAGCCAATCTTGTTTTGATTACTTCGGCAGATTGCAGAAGACATGTGTTTTGCTTGTATGATCAAAACAAAAATAAGGAAATAAGAAAAAATTGTCATGTTCACATATTTTACCAATACTTCAACTGAAATTTTTTGTTTATGACCCAATGAAAGCATGGGTGATTAGATAAAGCCACATGCCGATTTTGTCCACAGTGGATTATGTAAGATAATTAGAGATAAGTTAACCTGGCGTGCATTCAGTAATCCTAGGACCTAGCTAAAATCTAATCAAAGTCACATGTTCTTATTCAAAATGCTCAGCAATATCTCATGCAATCCTGTGAAGTCTTGCTTTTTAGCGACGTCCTATCGTTACTGAACGGAAGGCAGGTATTACAGATTTCGCTCACATGAACATCCGTAATTATGGAATAGCCACAAAATTTACATGAAAAGAATCCTACATTGACACGCTAACCAGTTGAGATTGGGGAACTTGACTGGTTTGCACACCTTAGAATCTGCCAGTTTAGATCAAAGACACAATGCTGTTATGGTACATTAAATTGCCTATGGCTATACTGATGTTATTGTTATCTAGATGAGATCCACCATAAACACATTGGCGATGACAATAGTATTTATAAATTTTTAACATGAAAGTTTGTGAATACCATATTTGAATAGTTCATGAAGAGCTCATGTGATTTTTTTGAATTTTGGAAATTGTTTGTTTAATGTTGCAATAATATGTTCCTCATTAATTCTGTTGGGCGTGCAACATAATTGGGCCATTTACCAAACCACCAGGCAACAGTTGGATTTTGAGGAACAGTCAAGTGTAATCGTACAATTCTTGGCATTTAAAGCACTATAGATATGTGAGACCTATTAACTGAACACAACTTCAACCATTTTATCAGGATTATTCACTTTAAAATATTGATCATGATTGCATGAATAAATGCATTTTAAAGTGCTTCATTTATTTTGCACCGTGAACAATATAACCGAAGCCAGGTGTTCAAGATTACCTCAAACCTTATTTAGTGGCCTCCATTCTAACTCGTAAATCAAAAAACCAGGCTTTGTCAACTAGTATAAGTACATATTTTCTGAAAAAAAAGATAGGGGAATATAAAAAATGTTTTGTATTTATACGCCGTTATCATTATTATTGCGCTAAAACCTTTCTTAAGACAAATTTTTATATTTAAGAAAGATACATTCATACCAAAATAACACCTTGGTTGACTTCAATGAAACTTTTTAAATGAAAACTTCCCCAGTTGTCTCAAAGACTGTTGGGAATTTTCGAGTATTCTTTTAGTTTGGTTTCTGTGACAAATCAAGTCGTAAAACGTAAGGTATTTTTGTAAAAAATAACAGTTGTATGCATCTTTGTTACATAACGCAAAAACTAGGCCTCATTATACTGAAAATCCTAAAAGCATTTTTGAGACCGATGAATAAATATTAAGTTTGGAAAGTTTTGAGCCAAATCCAAAAAGCCGTTTTTGAGAACTCATGTTCCTAAGTTCAACTTCAGTCGATTTGACGATGCCGAGAGAGAGTCAATTTAGTTGGAAAACCTGAAAATCTCAAGGTCTTCGGTTAAATATTCGATGAAAACTTTGTTGTTTTCGGTCAATATAACTTATACATGCCTTAACCATATTCGCTATTTCAACATTGACTTGCAATGTCAACTGAATTTGCATATAGTGCGTAATTAACTTAGGTATTGGTAGAATGTTTTAACTTAGTGATTGTCTCAAGCCAAGGCAGAGTAAACTGTCAACCTACTTAAAAGTAGGTCAACACGTCATTCCTATATGCACCACGTGGCGGGAGACTGATTTGAAACCAAGTACCGAATGAACAACAGAAATTGAGTCGATGGTTAAAGCGCATCATGAGCATGAGATCAAAGCAGCGAAATACCAAATTAACTATGAAATCAATAAATTTGGGTGAGAATTTTTGAATTTTCGCAACTTGCTCTGTATGTGAACATGAAGTCAGAGGCATGAGACGACTAAGCATTCGTTATTAATGGTCGCATGCATGCAGACGCATCTTTCTATCACATATACATCTTGCTGACTCATTACTATGGCAACTCGGTGAATAAAAGGATATAGGGAGCTGCTCTATGCCTGGAGGGAGATTCAATTTGAGTGACAGCCCTGTAACTTTCGACCTTGGATAAGTTGTAGTAAGGAAATTTCCATGTGGTTGTGCTGTTCCAAGGTGTTTCTGCTAAATCGTTTTTTTTTTTGCTACATGGTATATATTTAGTATTTGAAGTTACCCGAGAATGACGTAAGGTATTTTGCGATACACGTGAAATATTGTATAAGGACAAATTTTTGTGACCAAGGTTTGAGAAATAAACGGTTTCAATGCACTAACAGGAGGAATATCCAAAATACCAGAAATAATACTATTAAAATTCCGGGTGCATTTTTTGTTTAAACAATGTTTAACAAAGTCATGTTTTTATGCTAGTAACGAGTCTGACAACATCTTTCAATGACAAGAGATGGTTGTGTAGGTTACCGGAAATACTCACAAATCAGGCTAAATCTTAACAATATTGGGGTTTGCAAATTGTGGTGTGCACACCAACATTTCTGTATAGATTCTTACCACAAGCCATTGGCACCGATAGTGAAGTAAGCCTCTCACGGGAGTTCACTGCCAATGTATTGCAGCTACTAGGACTCATACTGGGTGACTATTTCACCTGAGGTCATATTACAGTCAGTCTCACATAGATGACTAGTTTACCCGGGGTCATGTCACAGCCAGACCCATGCCAATGACTGCTTGGTTGACCAGAGCTAGGTGGCAAGTTTCGACTACAATCACAAAACAGCTAGCTTGTGTTGGTGTCCAATTTAGCTGAAGTTATATCACAGCTAATTGATGACTTAAGTTTACCTGAGGTCATATTGCAAGCAGTCTCATGTTAGATGATTACTTGATTTGAGTCATATTAGAACAAGACTCACAGTTGTTTGACTAGTAGTTAACTTCGATTGTCATAATAAAGCAAGACTCCCATATGTGACTAGTTTACCTGAAGTCATATTATAGTCAGACTCTCATGTGTGACTAGTTTACCTGAAGTCATATTATAGTCAGACTATCATGTGTGACTAATTTACCTGAAGTCATAACGCGAAATGTTCGTGCTAGAATCTCAGGGGTTACAGGGACTATAAACTTGATGCACTTTTATCAGCAATTTCAATAGTTATTACCCATTCAGACTGTAGGGGCAATAAACATGGTAATAACGCCAGGTGTGGCAATGGAACTTAATGTCATAAGGTAGTGTGTATAGGTATGAAATAGCATGTTACCCGGCTAAACAAAGTTTTGTGGTTTTCTCAGGAATTTCTAACAACCCAAAAATGAGGAGAGGTTTTTGGGGTCGGTCTATCACGACCAAAACGCGTTATGGTCATTTAACAGCCAGACTCCTACACGTGACTAGGTTACCCGAGGTCTAATTACCGTCACTTGGTGTATAGTTTACCTGAGGTCGTATTGCAGCCAATCTCATGTTGGCTATTCTAGCTTCATTCCTTTTCAAGCACAGTTCCTGTTGAGTCTCGTACACTTTGGAATATAGTCTGTTGGCAAGATTTCTGAAACAAGACCAACAAGGCACGATTGTACACTCAGGTAGATACTTACTGCTTTGGTGTCACTACTCCTTCGTTTGCTCTTCAAACGATCACCTGACTGTTGTTGCATTATAGTGTTGAGGTAACCACGCGTCTGTTGTACTCTGTCTGGGCACAGCACTAGACCTGCTGACAGTACCACCTCGTGACGACTTCTAGTCAGTCGACCCATGCTGGACCTAAGTACTTCCACTGCCAGTTGATGGTTTGGGATTTCAGCAGAAAGTGCTGACGTACATAGACACAAGTATGCTGACAATCACAGTGTCTAATGGCCAGCAACTGGCTACCAGTATCACTATCAATTTACAAACTTCTAAATTAATGGTGAAATGTCAATGGTTCCAGGCGCCCCTGAACAGAACCAACAGCAGCAGAAGAACTGGTTGAAGGGTAACCGAGTATTGATACAGCTCAGTCTGCCCGTGTGTGCACAGATGGACCACCAGAAAGACACAACAAGCAACAGTATCTGTGTCCTGATGTAATCACTCAGTGCACGGAATGACACAACCAGTAAATGAACAGTGTCTATGTATCTGAGTCTTGATGTAACCACTGATGGATTTAACAGCAGCTCATAAGTCAAGAGTCTAATTAAGACCTAGAATGAGGGCAGTGCCTGATAGGAAAACATGGGTTGAAGAGGTGCTTCATTAAGGAAGCCATGGATGAGGGTGAATGGTGATGACAACATTGTCAATACAACTCAGTTTAAATTTATTTATTGGAGTAAGTAAACATATGGCTATTATCCCTAAGTATGACCAGTAAAGGATCCTAAATTGTCAGGGGCACTACAAACTAAACAGTTAATTATATTGTTCTGCTTGATAGCATACTGGGCAAGAGTTTTGGTGAGAAGCTCAAATTCAATTCATGTGGGATCAAAAGCAACAATTTAAGTGTTGTACCCTAGGACCTTGGTAGCACTGCATGCACACTAACAGAAGCACTTGCCCTAATAAGCGCTCAGGGCACTTAGAAAAATTTGTTTCGGCAGGGGGTCGTTTATTGTAGACTAAGACGATTAAAACCTGTTCTCCGAAACGGGTGAAATCGGAAGCTTGGATACATCAAATTTTCGACGTACCTGTAACCTATGACAGACTGTCCACAACATTGCAGAGCATTGCTTTCAAACTTCGTTGTTCAACTACGATCCTTTTTCAGAAAATTGTGCGGAAATCCCAAGGGCGAAAACTCGCCGACTGATGCGTCGCTGCCTCGCGATCGTCGATATGGCAACTTAATTCTTGAATAAAAGTACACTTTCGACTCGGCAAATTACCCGACATCCTCTTCAAGTTTTCCAAATAACGTCCCTAAGACTGTTATGTTCCTGTGGAGTCGGGATTAACCGCAGATGAAGTCCAAATCTGTGCCAGATCGCACCCCGCAACACAAGAAAAATCTGGACGAAATCATATGTTGTCACGGTGACGTTTGTTTTGAAGTTCGTCTGCATGTGTGCCGAGTGAGAGAGCGTGTGTGTCATCAGAGTTCATTTGCCAGAGTAAGCAGGCCTAAAGCATGTGCTTCCTCACAGGACAGGGGTTTTTAACACCGGTCAATTTTTTTTATTAGTCTTCGATTCGTGGTTTTCACGTGCAGAAAGAAGTCTGGATTCCTGTTGAAGAAGATCTGTACAGGAAAGATACAATACAATCCTGTTGACAAGTACGCTGCATCTTTTCTGAAAGACCTGACCATAGTGGGACACGGTCCTTGCAAAATCAGCAAAATTTTTGCATTCTTTTTGCGGAAGTTTGAAATGTATAGTCACAGCTAAATACCGACTTAGCTGCGAGGCTCATGCTTTACAAATTCTGCACACAAAGATTTTTTCAGGACTGCTGGATATATTATTGATAAATTGAATTCTTTACTGTACAATTTTAGAATTGTAGGCAAGGCATTTTTCGCATGTATTCATAGGCTGGGCGTTTATTTCAGAGAAGTCTGAAAACACGTGGTGGGCACTTATAGGGGGCATGGGCGCTTATTAGGGCGAATACGGTAGTCTTCTTCAACACCACCCAAATTACATAATTTCCACAACCTGTTTTGATAAGGAATCCACAGATGAGGGCAAAGTGGACTGGTATGAAAACATGGGATGTGATATATGCCACACAGATTAAGAGGGGTCTTATAAAGGAAGCAAGCCATGAATGAGGCCGATATCGCTACCAAGCTTGGAAGATGAAAAGTGTTAATCACAACACTTTACGAAGAAAAGAAATTTGGTGGATAATGAGGTGGATGAGAAAAATCAGACAGAAGAACAAGAAACAAGAGCAACGCGGAGCACTGAAATACACCCATGACAGCAATGCAAACGGTGTGCTTCTATGGTGTTATATTATCACAAAATTGGCCATTAGATGGCGCAGAATGCAGCAAACCCATCCGAATTGAGAAGGAGGCGCCATCTCTATGATACACAACTATTTGCCAAATTTCATGACAATAAGCAAAGGAACTCCTAAGATTTAGAGATAAACAAAAAAATCAATTAACACTAGGGGGCACAGTTATAGTCTGATGAAAACATCTGTAAATTTTCGGAACTGATTCTCTAAGTGGTATGGCAGATAAGGAGGCGGACGCCAGAAAACCAACGCAAACAGAAAAAGCCACCAGGTGACGCAGAAAATGTCAAATCTGTCCGAAAATGAGATTTTATCGACTTCTTATTAGAAACCTATTTATCGAATTTCATGAAAATACAAGAATGAACTCCAAAGATACAGAGGCAAATGTAAAAAAAAAAATTGTCACAAGGGGGCATAGTGGCCTTTGGATCAGTTTGACACTTATTACTGTTCGTCATCAGCTCCACAGAAATGCATCTTTCAAATTTCACAAAGCTCCTTCAAAGGGTTAAGGAGATTCAGCCGCAGACGCAAAAAAAAACAAAACCGCCATTAGGGGGAAACACAGGAGTTGGACTTGTCAAAAGTTGACGTCAGTTGTGGCCTTCTCATCAAAAACATCTGTAAATTTTCGTAATGATTCTTTGAGCAGTATGACAGATAGAGAGACGGACACTAGAAAACAGACGTAAAAATAACAAAAATGGCCACAAGGTGGCGAAAAATCTGTTGAATATGTTTGAAAATGCAATGGTATCATTGCATCTTTATTAAAAACCTATTTGCCGAATTTCTTGAAAATCCATCAAGGAACTTCAGAAATACAGAGGCAAACACAGAAACTATAACTGCCACTAGGGGGCACATCCAAACTCGGATCGCTCCAAAACTCGTCGCCATCTGCCATCAGCTGTATAGAAACACACCAGGCAAATTTCAATAAGATGCTATATGGGTTTTAGGAGATACAGCTGCGGACGACCAGAGATGACGACAATAAGCACCCACATATAAACATAAGGTATTGTTACCTCTTTAATAGAAACCTATTTGCTAAATTTTACAAAAAAATGTACTTGAAAATTTTTAAATGACAACAACGTGGTGCAGAATATGTCAAATCCATCAAAAAACTGGAAGGAATCGTTGTCTCGTTAAAAGAAACCTATTTGTCAAATTTCATGAAAGTCCATCAAGGACCTCCAAAGATACAGAGAAAACAAAAAAATGTCATTACGGGGCAGAGCAGAAGTTGGATTGGTTTGAAACTCCTGGTCATCTCTCGTCAGCATCACAAGAATATATCTGCCAAATTTCATTACGAACCTGCAAGGCGAGAGAGAGAGACAAAGGCAATGTGCGCATATAAATATAAATCTAAATAAATAAATATAAAAATAGTCACTAAGTCGCGCATAATCCATACAAAAATAAGAACTGTTTTAAAAGGAACCTTTTCTTAAATTCGTGAAAATCCGTCAAGGAGCTAAGTAGGTAATGGGTACAGTAACAAATGGCCACAAAGGTCTCAACAACAATCAAAACACTGGAGCCATTAAATCCATGAAAGGAACAAGTCACCAAAATTTCATTGGACATTCCTTGTGGAATTTCGCAGATGTGGAGAAGACACCAGAAGGATGGATGCACAGACAGCAAAATGCACCCACGTCATCATAACACTAAATTGTCATGAGAGACCGTCCGGAGTTGGTACATGGTGCAACTCAGGACGGTCTGGGGTCAACAAAAAACCACAGTTCAACTGTGAGTCTACACCAATGTGACAAACGAGAGTAGTTCTACTTGCTGCGTTAGCTGCAGGTATGCTTATCTCTTTTATGACACACGATGTGTGACTGGAGAAAGCGTTTTCAAAATAATGTGGATAAATCAGTGGAGTGTGAGACCCCTGAGGTCCCTGTCAAGTCCTCACGACAATTCTACGTTATGTAAAAATGGTGCAGGATGAGAGGTTAATAGCATGTGAGGGATGAGTTTTGTGCATAAGGAAGCCCAAGCTGTGCTCGTTTGTTGTAGATTCATTCATTCATTTCTTTGTCAGGAAAGAACATAGGCAATCTACGCAAGTGTCATGATTATAGTGTACCTAAGCACCGTACAGTGTCATTTCATAACATGCCAAAATGGGGCGCTGAGGTAGCTGAATCCCTCTATAAATTCAAATAGCACTGATTATGATTTTGTAGATATTAGGCTAAACATGCATACTTGTTGATACCCTCCTACACTTACACAACCATATGTGTACTTAACATAAACTTAGCAGCTGCTTCAAAAGCCCAAAAATCTGGATAACAACTCACAGATCTTGTTCATTTGCAATAAGTATAAAATTTGCTTGAAGTGGGTACAAAGATCCAATATTTCTGTGTTTTTGGCATAACTTTCAAAATATCCATTTTAAAGGTATCCCAGGAAAGAATTAAAGGTTTTGCTTTCTTGGTGATTTTGTTGTTGTTGCAGTTTTTGTAATCAAAAATAGCAAAAATCGTCCATGTCACCTGGCCTCAGTTGTAAGAGGTGCAACTGTCAAAGAAATGGCAGTTTTTAACAGAAATTATGAATGTTGATCATTATTTTATCCAAGCGTACAGACTAGCTATATGCCAAAAATCAGTCATTCACCTGTCTCCTACTTATGCCTAAGTTTCGCACAGAATGGCGACTCTGATAACAGAGAGTAAAAGATGATTAACAGGAATCAATGTTAACAGAGCCACTATTTCAACATAATATAGAACTGTGAGAAGACTGACGGCAGCTGAAGGAAAGCCGAAGCGTACAATTTAATGTCATGATCAATATCATTGTCATGGAAGTTGGCTAAAGAGCAAGATATCTGCAAATTAGGATCAAGTTTCATTACTATGAACAACAACAGAAAGGCTTGGTGAGAACTGCTGTGGTCAACAAGAAGTTAAAAAGAAAAACAAGTTTGTCACTTGAATACATCTTCAAATTCAAATAAATTTCTTTTAATTGGATTTACCCGTTAGTTTATAGAAAAACAAACAAATTGCCAATGATTGAATGGTAAATGCTCAGTCATTGAAGTCCTCATTAAACAGAGAATGAAGAGAACCTCATCAAATGCAAAATTTCATATATTAAATCTAAAAGCTGTGAAATTTAAAAATGTTTGAAAACATTTTGTGGTTCATTAAACAAATTCACTTGTGAAGATTCATTTGGGAAATTTTGGAAGAAGTTAAACTAAACCTCAAACCGAAGGTGCCAACATGTTCTGCTCATCTTCATCAGACTGAATTACATATCTGAGCACATCACATTTGTAACATCTATGTTTGTGGGGCCATCTGTTGATGTCAAGTAGTTTAACACACGAGAACAACAAACTAATATTGACAAGTGAACGTAAAAATAATTACATTACAGTCGTACTATCAATCAATGAATGGTAAGTGTATTGACGATATGTCATACTAGGTGACAGTGATCCCAGTTTAATCTCAATGAGTGTAAGCGATTATTGAAGAGAGCATGTTTAGTGCATCTGAAATCCCTCACTATTTGATCAACCATAGATTATTAAACGTAACGTCAAACAACTGAGCTGGCCAATCATATGTGCACAGTGTCTCTAATCGAAACAAATTATCACCGATTGTTGCCCAAAACTACAGAAAACAATTCAGAATTAATCTTGACTTAATTAAGTTCATCTTCAAGACATGCTGATTACATGTGCACTCCTGCAATCACAATAACTCGTTTTCACAAAGTATGCCTACAAGGCATTAGATACAAGTTCAGTGGATTCATCAAGACATAACAGTTGGACACATGCCTTTAAACCAGAGCAAACAAGATATTAATAACAACACACATGTGTGATGACAGAGCAGCAGTAAAATAATTTACCTTTGGCATATGTTGACTAGTGAATGAATAGCTTCTTGGTTTTGATTCAGATATGAAGTTAACTCCGCAGCTTCCTTCTGCAAACCTTGGCGCCGGGTTTTTAAAGCATTTTCAGTCGACTTATCCATGACAATGTTGTTTCTATGTACGCTGTCACCTGCCAAAGATGATATGTCCCCTGGGTATTGGTAACCAAACAGTTTGCCAGCAAGTGGTACATCGGGCTGGGGGTTGAGTGCCTTCACAAAGTGCATCACGTCTGTCTTGGGATTGACTTGCTTGCACACGTTGAGTATACCTTCGTATCTTCTGCACTCATCTCTAGCCTGTAAAAACAATATAACAATCATCTAGTCAGCTGAACACACCATCATCAAAAAACGTCCAACATGCAGTTCTTTGGCTTTGCCGTGATGACCACAACATTCTGTATCACCAGAGGTCATTTCAAAATGTTGCCACTATAATGGAAAATGGCTATTTGCTAAACAACCACTAAACCTTTTTTTGACATCACCTACTCAACAACATTTGACTCTATTCACCTCACTTCATCATCTGATCTTTTTTTAACAATTCCACTGACTACAACAACCGCGTACATAGCAAGAACCAACTCTGAGCTCACTGTGCCCCCGGTAAAGACTTATCGTTATAAGAACTAGTGCATTTAAGTTATATTTACAATTCAGTAATTCCAGTGAACAAATATATGGTATAATACAATGTATTTCAAGCTTGTAGTTAACCAGACAACCCACCTCCACTTCAAGGCTGACCTACCTTGCTTACAAGTAAGAAGGAGTGCATCTCAATAGCCCCATTTAGAGTATTACTGGTATCGATGTAAATTTCTTCGAGTTCCTTAAAAAGAATTTTAACCAATATGTCAAGTTATTTTAATACAAAGAAAGTTATTGGATATAACACGCGACTTAAAAAAATATACAGCTTTTAATGGAAGCAAAAAACATTTTTCAAGTTGATCTTACCATTCAGGATCTAATTCCAGTTACCTGGTGTTGATTTTTTTTTTATTTAAAATTTAAATCTTGATTAAATTGGTCTCAACTTGTCCCGCACTCAGATCAACAAGAGTGCGCGCTGAGTGCAACACCTACAGCACAGATACAAGAGGTGATCATCATTTAAATATTCCCACTTCATCTTTATATAGCCACTAGGGGGCGCAAAGCAGGTCAGTAATACTCTCCTTAATATGAACAAACTTGCCACCCTTCACTCAACTTGGAGGACAGGAAGGCGTGTGCTCCCTGGACTTAACTCCAATTGTAGTAATTAAAAATTAAACAGAAATTAACAAAATCAATAAAAGGGCCACTAGAAAGTGATAGTGAAATATTTAAATATTTGCAGAATTTCATGGACATCCATCAAATTGCCACTAGGGAATCCACAGTAGTCAGATTTGACAACAAAAACACATACATATTTGATGAAGATTCATCAAGGAACTTGGTAAACATTGAGCCACAGGCAAAAAAAAACAAAATTGCCACTAGAGGGCGTTACAGCAGTCAGCCCTGTCCAAAAATCATTGCCAGGCATGCGCTTTCTGGAAGGAACACGTATGCCACCCAAAAGTTTTGGAGATACAGCAACAGACGTCAGACAGATGATGAACAGACGTATGGATAGGGATGACGGCATAATACGGCCACATATCAAAAGGATTTCCCATCTTAGAAAGTACTTCAAGTTCATTATTGCTGAAGTCCAGAACTGACTTCTAATCTGAGTAACGAATGAGATGAAACAAAAAGTAGGTGACCTATTAACTAGTTGGTCTTTTTCAGCAGCTCTACTACTACGAGTTCATACTTCCAAACAGCTCGGCAGCATTTCCATATTGTAAACTTCGATGAACTTGTTGCAGGTCTTCAGTTGCAAGACGTAGTCATTGTGAGAGTTGAGATAGTTGATCTTCATGACTTCGCGTCCACTGTTGCTGGTGTATGTCTGGTAACTGTCTTCATACAGTCTGTGTAACTACAAGACACCAATATAACATTTAAATAGAGATCGCATTTGTAAATTGTGCGGGCAAGATTTCATTAACAAAATCCTCAGATCCATACATCATACAAAAAAAAATATTTCTTTTACAAAATCTTCATTTAATATCTATAAAATTAATCATGATTATCTTCAGAGTAATAAATCCTGGTGTATTATTACCTCATTCATTTGGTCTTCTGATTTATCAATCATGCCTTCAAATGCCTCCTGAAAGCTGTACACCTTCTTAGCCTGACTCTTCTTGTAGGCAGCTACCTCCATGAGAGGACTGTAAACACTCCTCTGCAGGCGAGTGGCCATGTCTGTGTGTGCCTAACAATGGTTAAACGCATTGTTTTTGAAATTTTCCACTTTTACACGAGGGGCTATCAAAAATAGGACTTTATGATTCTTTTGAAAAAACTCAAGTGTGGCATAAAACGAAAATGAAATAATTTAACTGTAACAGCATTTTTGAGATTTCATCTTGGTGATGTTCTTGATATTGTTTTGTTATGGATGTACCTTTCATGATTTTTAGAAATTTTAGTAAAAGACATGGTTACGTGATCAAATTAATAGATTTTTATAAAGTCAAAATTCTACAGGCTTTGTACTTTCAAAAAATAAAATTATACTATTTTAGTTAAAATCTACAGTTTTGTAGACAAGTGGCTAACACACATCTATGGTATAGTGACTAGTTTGTGTACATTTCAGACAAGTTGGATTTCCCTTCTAACTCAAATAAAACCTCTCGGACACACTGGATCTGACTTGTGTAAATTTCACTGTAGAAGTATAAGTCGAATGCAGTCTATATGCCCGGCCAGGAATCAGCTCTCATCCCGACAGCAAGTGTGCTATATCATCTTTAGCAAAAACCTAACAGTCATATATCTTTGACAGTGGCAGAACAATCCCTTTAGGGTGGACAGTAGTGGGTAGCAGTCTCCAATGTGCTGTACAATATTTTTAACGTTACGCACCCACACAGTGGAATGAGCATCCCGACTGACTGATCAGCCAGTGGGGATACAGTCGTGTTGTTATCAGTTTGGGACAGTGGCATAAACCAAATTAATGTTTACATAGTCCAGCTCTCTTATTGTCTGCTTTCATCTGATTCTCACATAATGCAGCAATTATGTTGTAAACAGAGCCCTGATGCCAACCGATATTTAAAAATACTATTTGCAAACGACTTTCAAGAAATGTCGTGAAGCAGAACTGATATATTTGTGTGAAATACTTTCACCAAAAAAATTCAAATGGAGAAAAACGGTTGACATTCAAAAACATTAGACTAAACTTTCACCTGTTGATTCTTTTGTGTGACTGTAAGCTCTGATCAGATTAGATCATGCTTATGAAAATTTCTTGATTTTTACACTCTAGGAGAATGGTACCTAATGACAACATGCAAGTGGGTTTTGTACTGAAAGGATACTAAGAATGCCATTACATAAATAGAATAAATGCAAGCCACACACTTCACAGCCATTACCATTACCTATTTACCATTAGCGCAAGTGACTAGTTGGTTTAAGTATAACCCAATTAGCAGGCTCAAGCAAGGACTGATGATCTGCAGTGGCCAGAAAAGAAAGACCCTGTCGATATAGGCATCTTTAACAAGAGACTTACTGTCACAGTGGTATTTTAGCTCTTCTCAATTACATTGTAAGTTATTAACACATTTTAATCTTCACCTTTAATGTTTTTTAACTAATGTGCTTCTGCCATTGAGAAGGTTTTATAATAAATGTGGCAAGCTAATTTTTCAAAAATGAAAGATAAGAAATTTTGCTTCGAAAACTATAACGGACAGCAGGGGGTGCCATGACAGTGATTCCATTTGAAAATTGACTGGTGTTGGCACATTCCTACCACATGCCAAAAGTATATGCACAAATAATTTCTGAAATGGCCAACAGGGTGGTATGTTAGTCGTATCCACCTGAAAATTGTCAGGTGCCAGGACATTCCTAAGGCATACCTCTGCATCAAGTTTTGGAAAAAATTGTCAAGAAGTTTTGTTAAAAATTGATGAACAAAAAATTTCTTGTTAAAAATCAAAACTGCCAATAGGGGGTGCCAAAGTCATTGAATATGTCAGAAAATCAGCTGGTGCCGGCGCAGTACCCGCCATAAAACTCAGTAATAAATTTCATGATCCCTAGAACAGTTTTTGAGAAAATCAACAGAAATAAGAGGTAACAATGGATGGACCGATGACAGACAGGTTGCTGACTTCATGCAAATACAAATGTGGATGCAAAACGAATGCCCAAAATAACATGGATATCCATGGCTCACTACACGCGAGGGGACAGCATTGGTTTTTTCTTGACATACCGTATTCGCCGTAACAACCGCCCAGGACGCTAAGAAAAGTTCGTTTCAGGAGGGGGGCGCTTACTATAACCCAAGACCGTTGAAACCCGATCTCCGAAACAGGTGAAATCGGAAGCTATGATTTATCACATTTACGCTCTGTGACGTATCTGTAATCTATGAAAGAATTACTACAAAATCGTGATGCATTGCTATCAAATTTTGATGCTAAATTACCATCATTTTACAGAAAATTATGCTGAAATCCCAGGCCGAAAACTCGCCGACTGACTGCCTTGCAATCGTCGATATGGCGGATATGGCGACTTGAATGCTTGAATAAAAATACAGTTTCGACTCAAGCAAATTACCTGAAATCCTCTGAAGTTTTCCAGGTAGCGCCCCTAAGATTTTTAAGTTCCCGTGGAGTTGGGATTAACGGCAGGTTAAAGTACAAATCTGTGCTACATCGTGCCATCTACATGTATGAGAAAAATGTCTGGACGAACACAGATGTTGTCACGTGACGTTTGTTTTGAAGTTGTCTGCGATTCTGAGTAAGCGAGCGCGTGCGTGTCACCAGAGTTCATTTGCCAGAGCAGATACCGTCTTTTGGCCAGAGCCACGCAATCGAACGAGCTAGATGTGCATTGTATCTAAAGAAATTTGCACACAAGTAGTAGGCCTAAACCAGAGCGTGTTTCATTCAGCATTTGCCGGACTCATGTGCTAAAAACGTTCGACATTTGTCTCGGTAAGTCGCCGTGTGGCTGGATGCGTAGGTGACAGTTATTTTTCGGTGTAAGGGTGTGTAAGCATTCACTGTCAGTGGTCATTTTATCGGATATTTGGCTTGAAAACACCAAGTATGGTTAATCAAACAATTCATCTTAAAAATGACGCAAACATTTTTTATAGTATTAGAAACTGTCAGAAATAAGTGCCAATATTCATTTCATGCCGATGCTATCCTACCCATTTCATCAATGGATAGTTCAGGCTAATGTCTTTGATGACAGGTTCATGTATGTAGCGCGCACTTCCTGGCCACGAGCTTTTAACACTGGCCAAGCCTTTTATTAGTCTTTGATTCGCAGATTTCACGTGTACAAAGAAATTTGGATTCCTGTTGAAAGCGGGAACTATCAGAAAGCAATCCCGTAGACAAGTACACTACGTCTGTTCTGAAAGGCCAGGCCATTGGTCCTCGCAAGATCAGCAAAACTTTTGTGTTCGTTTTGAGGCATGGCTGAAGTTTGAAGTGTATAGTCACGGCTAAATACTGACATAGCGGCGAGGCTCGTGGTCGACAAATTCTGCGCACAATGATTTTTTTCAGGCCTGTCCGATACTATTGATAAATTGGTGACATTACTGTAGAATTTTAGGACTGTAGGTAAGGCATTTTTCGCACGTACACGTTCATGGACTGGGCGCTTATTTCATCAAAGTCTGAAAACGCATGGGGGGGCGCTTATAGGGGCATGGGCGGTTATTACGGCGAATACGGTAATGCTTGACATGCAGCTGAGTGCTGTCTATACTGACCTGACCATCTACCTCGACCTCGGCCAACAGAGAGTCCCAAGCTGCTTCCAGCGAACTTGGGCAGTCGACAGGACTGAAATGAGCACATGACAATGACAAGAAAGAAGGCAGGTTAAATAATAGCAGCTTCGGTACAACATATCTATAAATGACAACCTGTCTGCAATAACCCTCAAAGTCACATACACTTTAGGCATCATAGCTTCAGTTTTCATTCCCTTATAGTTGCAGTAATGCTACAGAACTTGAAAACGGTAAAATATGATTACTTTGGTGTTACTTATCATTCATGACATGAGTACATAACTGCAACACAAATGACATGCTTCCTGGGGGGTGTTTATTAGTATTATCTTATATACAATAATTAGAAATAGACTGGAGCCGCTAGCATCCAATCCATACACCTCTACGCACTCAAAGCCTTTTTTGATAGAAATAAAGGACAGCTACTATCTTATCGATACCTAAAAGAGCCAACAGGGGGTGCCACAGTAATCCAATATGTCCGATAATCAATTGGTGTCAGCACTAAACATCGTCAAGTCATTTACCTAAAATTGATGGACAAGGAATATGTTAATGAAAACTAAAATGGCAAACAGGGGTTGCCACAGTAAATGAATAAGCCCAAAAATCAACTATACCCATGCATTACCACCAAACGCCTGTTTCAAGTTCCGCCTAAATGTTAACTCAATTAGTCAGTAATTGATGAACAATGAATTTCTTGTTGAAAACTAAAACAGACAACACAGCAGCCATAGTAGTTGGATCCATCCATACCATGATCAACTACCGTGCTTACACATTCCCACCATATGACTTTGTGCCAAATTTCAACACGATCCATCAACTGGTTTTCAATAAGATCAACATGCAAGAACAGGTAACATTGGATGACCAGTAAGTTGTCTCCATGCGACCAAAAATTTTTTTGTGGGCGCATAACAAATGAGAAATTACTGTTCCTTCCTACTATGTCCCTTCGTCCTACAGTGATGAGATATTACCCTACAGTGATGAGATATTACCCTACAGTGATGAGATATTACCTACAGTGATGAGATGTTACACTACAGTGATGAGATATTATACTACAGTGATGAGATATTGCCCTACAGTGATGAGATATTGTCCTACAGTGATGAGATATTGCCCTACAGTGATGAGATATTGCCACACAGTGATGAGATATTGCCCTACAGTGATGAGATATGGCCCTACAGCGATGAGATATTGCCCCGCAGTGATGAGATATTACCCAGCAGTGATGAGATATTGCCCTGCAGTGAGGAGATATTGCCCTGAAGTGATGAGATATTGCCCTACAGTGATGAGATATTGCCCTACATAGCAACGTGGCTGCTGTAACCTACCGTTCCCGCGCCAGTTCCAAATTCTTTTTCCTGTACATATTAACGACAGCTTTCACCTGGGCTGCATACTGCTCGTGAACAGTGGACATTTTCTGTGTAAACTCAGCGACTGTAAGAACAAAATATTTTAGTACCACAGGCACTTGAATCTAATAAGGCATGTTGAAGTACAAGTGCCTGTGCACTGTAAAGCCATGACAAAGTACACAGAAGGTATTCCTAATAGTAACCTGATTGAGTATGGATGAAGCAGCTGTCAATGTAAAAAGATTTTAAGAGTTGTACATATTTACTACTATAAAATGCTTGGAAAATTGAGAATTATTGTAATGAATAAATTTTTTTTTTTATTTTATTTTATTTCATTTTATTTTATTTTAGAAAACTTTACTATTGTCAAAATTCTTCAGCTCATCGTATGACTCAATAAAATTCATTAACATAAAATTTTATTAGATGGTTCAACAAGTGTGCAAACAAAAGACTATCAGATAGCTAAAGAATTGCATAAACACAAAAAAAACGTTATCCCACTCGTACCATGGTGCAAAGCTGTCAGAAAACTACAACCGCTGAAACTTTCACGACTTTAAGTCCTTGGAATATTGATATCGTAGAATACTGATGCAACTAAATGGCATCTTGAATATGACTGATTGATCTAATTGGGACTGGGAAGTTATACACTATGCAATAAAGCATATAAGGAAGTAGATTATTGAGGAATTTCAAGTAATTTGGCAAAGCCGACATTTCAAATGTCTTATGGTGACAAGTGAAGATTTTCCATCAGGGAATAGACTTGAAAAGACTTGAGGGTACGAGATAAGTGTGAATTATTCTTTTTAGCACAAAATGTAAATTGTTTAGAGATTCCAAACCCAGGTGGCAATGTGGACGAACGGACAAGTGTTGTAGATTAAGTTAATGTCAGAGCTAAAACCAAAACAAAACAAAAATAAAAAATAACGTGTTGTTGTCTTCAAGGGGACCTAAAATATGAGCATATTGTAATGTTGAAACACCAACTGTCTGAGGCATTCTTTTCTTGGGCTATAAACTCTACCTCAAACATCAGAAGCAGCGAGGTTTGTTCAGGGAGTGACAATGCCTTCCAATGAGGAAAAAGCTCATGCTAGGAGTAATCCGATGACAAGAATGGTCAATAAAATTCATTCATCAGTTAACAAGATTAATCAAGCAGCTTTCATCTCAACATTCTGGCTGACACTAAACCAGATTTTCAACTATTTGAACCACTGGATCGTGCGACAAAAGACTAAGTTGTCCGAAAGCTGAACTTCATTAATCAACCTACAAGATTATGTAAACATAAAAAAGTTTAAACTTTTACAAAAGCAGCAAAGTCAGTACAAAGGCGGATTGAAAAACAGAAGACACAAAATACTGTTATTGCTTTGCACTAAACCTCCTGCTTGTGGACTAGCTAACAAACTTGCACAATACCAACATTATCTCCTTATGGCTTATTGGCAAGGGTATACATGGGTAATTCTACACTTATTTCATACAAAAATAATTACCATAATGGTACCAGCTTTCCATTTTGTAATATCTCATTACGTGTTTTAAAACAAAAGGGCCTTCAGCAAATACTGCTTTATATGACATCTACACACTGCACACCATGTCTGTAATGGACTAAATGTCCTTAATCTTACTTTTGTGGAGAAATTTAAGAAAATAATCTTTCACCTGTCATCTATGTTGTGTGCTGATTACGTGAAGAGTTACTGTATATTTCTCAAACAAAAAATTGTCTTTGTTCACAGAATAAATAAAATATTGACAGCAAAAAAACATCCAGACTTGAACATGTTCTTTTGCGACAATGGCGCCATTTTATTGTGACTGGAGAAAACTACATGGAACACGCACGTCATCTAGCGCAACTTATTCTCATACGGTAGAATTTGAAAGAGTTGAAAACGTGCAAAACCGTGGTGTGATTGTTCTCATTCCTACACTTGGCAACACTTCAGATACGTTGGATTTTGCATGTGGAGAATTTCTCACTTACACTGGTCAGCGCTCTGATTCCCTAAACCCCAGATAACTTTTATGATGCCTATTCAGCACGCCCTTTAAATTGATGTAGACCTGAGCTAATGAAGTGGAAAGGTAATAGCTAACACTACTTTCTTAACAATGGTGGTCATTACTACACCCAAATTGTTTTTCTCTGGCATTTGCACAGAGTTAAAGTCTGCAATGTTGAGAGCAGTTTTAACTTGGGACATTTTAAATATTACAAAAAGACTAAAAAGTTAATTTGCGTTGATCTTGACAAAGGGCCACTTCCCAAAGGAACGTTGGTTTTAAATATGTTTCACACATTTTTTCATTACTTTATTTTAATACTCCTGTCTACTTGTCTTTTTTACTGGTTAGGGTTGCTATCTTTTTATTTTGTGTTTAAACGAAGTATCAAAACAACTTAGAAGTCAGTTAATTGTGAACCTATACCTGAATTTTCCAGATGACGTATAGCTACACCAAACATGTCACAGCAAACAAAACTACATGTGCCCTTAGTTCAAGTTCAATCTTTATTAGAACGCAAATCATAAAATATATACAAAAGTGCAAATGTGGTGATAGCAAACTGAATATTTGGAACCTCTGGACAATTTTGGTTGCACAAATAGCAGTTTTCCAGTTGTTTACTACTCCTGGAGTAAAGCAGTTTGCCATGCACTGGACCATAAGCAAGGTTTTAAAAGTTATTGACATCTAATTTAGTCACTGTGTGTTGTTTATAGATGTTTCAATGTAGCTTAGTTGTATATTAAAAGAATAATTCACGTGACATTGTTAACTCTGATCAGCATTTGTAAATCGCTGAGTATATCAATACGCAGTCGTTTATCTTCAATCGTACCCAATGTTCGTAGTTTTTAGCTTAACAGTTCATCGATTTTTAAAAATCGAAAACCAATCTTGGTTGTTTTTTCCATCTGAATACAGCTGTGGTATTTGTTTTTAACGAAAACTATTGGTTAATGCATGTTGAAAATTCACCAATATGTAAAGGCAGAGATGTTAACTATAGTTTATGGTCTGATACTTTCACTTAATTGGGTCTTGCTCACACCGACTCTGACGCCGCGCTCTCTTTGATCAAAGTAAAAGCTGCTCAGAAGGACGAGCGGTGAAAAGTCATGCATATCTTTAGAAATGCGTGACTTTCGTGAAAGCGTATTATTCACGGCATGGTCATACTCAGATAGCAATCTCAGTCCAGTTGTATGCCAGTTTTACTCGCGTGTAACTTGTCCTTCCTGATGGCCTAAAGCTCACATTGAAGAACAACCACACACTCTGCCAACAACATTCACTTTGGATTTTCCTGTTTTGATATGACCCTAGTTCCACATTTCTCACACACATTTTACAAACCTGTGAGGACATAACTGGCATACAATTTCTTTAAAAAGAACTGTGACAGTTACACAGTGGAGCCTGGTGTGCACCAGTCATGTGACTGCTACTCACCCATTTTGACCAGTTTGAACGTAACAGTCATGTGTCCCTTGAGAGGCTCCAACATGGCAGGTTGACTTAAGTCCCTGTAGCAGTACTTCATTGACATGTCTGCAGAGCTTGGGCGCACAGTAGGCAACGCTGAAACAACAACATTACACAAGTTAAAGACATAACAAATTACACATTCAGAGATGTTTTTGAACATCCAAATATTACATCCCAAATCTGAACTCTTTCACAAAGGTTATAAGTTTTTCAAAACGATAAGTCTCTAACACACTTATGAGTGAGGACAGACCTAATAAAGAACGAGAGCGCTCTGAGGAATGAACATTGGTGGACTTGAAGAAGATAACTTAGAGCAGAAGTCGACAAAACCAAGACTATACCGTCAACGACAACGACTCCAACGTACAGTAAATGATAAAACCATTAAAAGCATATTGAGGAATCCGTCAATATAAGAGCAGTCATCAGAAAATCTTTAGTAGCTCGAGAACGCTAAGCCGTAGCAAGAAACCAATAATACACTTCAGAAAGTGTTTGGGGAGATCTATTTACATATTAAATTTCAGAAAATTGCGTCAAAAGATTCCGGAGCTAGAGCTCCACAAAGGATTATTAAAAAAAATGACTGTCACAGCACCACCTTGTATCCCATTTCACCTGATAAACATAATCCTCTGAACTATTGACAAGATAAAAAATTACATTTAAATTCAGCGTAACTCAGACAAAAAATGTAACAAATGCAATGGACCAAAAAAGTGCAGCGAGGAATAAGTCAATAAAAATACAGTCATCTGATCAATTCTCAAATATCTTGAGAACAGTAAGTCGTAGTGAGAAATGGGTTTCACGTGGCCGACAGTGCTTGATGCGTTCTATCCACATTCCAAATTTCCGACAGATCCGTGGTGGGACGCCAGAGATACAGCAAAAAACTTAATAACTACAAGCAGTCCTTGAAAAATCTCCACTAACTTGAAAGCCGTAAGTTGTGTAACCAAATAGACGGTGGCACAATGCCGATAGTGCTTGATGAGGTCTATTCACATACCAAATTTCAAAAAGATCCATTCAGAGATGCTGGAAATACCACTCAGCAGAGTGAAAATTTGAAAAATGCACGTCACAGCTCCACTCACTTTGGATACATTTTCAGTAAAACATTAGGTCACAATATTTTAATGAGATACAGGTTTTTTTTTAATTTCATGTCATTCAGACAAAAAATATGACTTGTAGCATGCGTATAAATAAAAAAAAACAAATGAACGTTACGACAAAGTAATAACTTGGAGATAAATTTCATTTCAATAACTAATTCACAATACATAACTGCCTCATAAAACCTGTCAACTGGTGTCAGTAATACAATTTTATGTCGAATGTCAAATCAAATATGAACAAAGATCTGAACCTTGTAGATCCATAACAGGGCTCAAAATCCCAGAGTATGAATCTTGTGGCAGAAATCGGAGGGTGCCCATACATAACGTGTAAACATGTATTGATTGTCCACCTTAATCCCTAAGGTAAGAAGAGCATGAGACTGCACAGGATACCGGGCCCCGAAGAGATGGAATGATCAGGCCCAAGAGGGAATGGTCATTACTGAGCATCCCAAAAACCCTGAGCGGGCGATCTAAAGTTTTCCACCGGTCACTTGGTCAGTCTGCTGGTACCGGTCCTTAGATTTAGATAATCCGTATTTTCATTTCCCATTTGCCTACTACATGCCACTTGCATAAGCCAGCACTTTTGCTAGCCCACATATAGCATTTACCTGTTTAGGCAGCCTGATTTTATGTTTGGCAACCTG
Source organism: Phoronis australis (assembly GCA_002633005.1). Lineage (NCBI taxonomy): Eukaryota > Metazoa > Phoronida > Phoronidae > Phoronis > Phoronis australis. Next base: position 182,667 of record NMRA01000261.1, read on the forward strand.
GGAATTTTGTCTGGTTGCATTTGGCAAGGTGACATTGTGTTAAGCGTCGAGGCCTGCGTAAGAAAGGACCATCACAAATAATGTAAGATTTTTCCAAAATTGAAAAGGTCATATATCTTATGAGCAAAGGTACTGAAAACTGTACACACATTCTGCAGACCACCTTGCATTAATTTCTTTTTACACATACATAGCATAGGAAACAACAGGCAACTCGTATAAAATGCCTTCTTCATAATTTATCGATAATTTCAACCTACACATTTTCCATAGCATAAGTCCGTATTCACTTAATGTAATCAAAGGTTCACTCCCCCACACATACATAACAGCTAGACCAATATTTATGGAACGGAAATGGCTTTCCAGCACTGAGCACAATTCAGTCACTGTGAGCGGTGGAATGATTACACATTTGCATGCTTGAGTATTGTCACAATTGTATCACAAACGAAACAAAAGGAAGCAAATGATGGAAAATCATTACAAGTAATGGTATTGATGGCTGGTATACATGCTCCAGATTGTTAAATAGAGAATGACACTACAATCCCTTGCCACTATACACAGCAAAATAATCAGTTTAGGGTGAGAAATGGCAGAAAAGGGATATTTTATTTAGTGAAATATTTTATTTAGAAAGTTTCACTTGATCCAACACGGTGCGTGTTGCACAGCTGCCATGATCAGACATTGCCTGGCAGATTTTTTGCTCAATGAAACACAGAAAAATAACAACTCGAGCCATTATTTTTGTCCCAAATGGTCAATTTTACTGCAGATGGGTCCCGTTCCAAGAAAACTGACTTATCTTAGACAAATCTTAAATGTAAGACAATTTTAAGATAAAACTTCAGTTTGTCTGAAGTCTGTTCCAAGAAAGGGATTTTTTGTTTGACTTAGACTTTTGATGTAAGTTTTGTTTAAATTTTGAATAACTTACGTTTGTAAGTTGAGATAAATCTTAGAATTAAGAAAAAATGAACTTATGTCAGTTTCTTGGAACAGGCCCCAGGTCCCTGGACTGTAGTTGTAGTAGAATTCACATGCAGTAAATATCAGAAAGGTCCTAACAACTCCTGTTGTTTTCAGCACGACCGATGAAAATCAAAGTAAGGTATCATGATATCACCTTTACCAAGAGAATTTAATACCCAATGACGACAGTAGGTAATAACAAAAATGGTACAACGTACAGAAATACTATAATTCATCCCCCAATACAAGCCTGAATCATAAATAACCAGGTAATAACCAGTACAGATGCCTAAGTATTCGCCATGGGAGACAATGACTTGGCCGGAAGGCTTGATTGGTATACTGGTGCGATGTTCTATAAAAGACGCTTATGCATGATATGTGACTGATCCAGTCTGCACCACATTAAAAAGGGATGACCAACATGAAGCACAGTGGAAGGGGAATATTTTTCCTTTTGTTTTGCAAGTTAAATAGATTATTACATGTTCCCATACCTAGACCCTCGTGGGATTTGAAGGAATAATGCCTCCATATCCCACCCGGGGTGACAGGAAATAACTGACTTCCCAAGCAATAATCTATTACATTTCTATTTAACATTCAATATGGCACAGAAGTGAACGTTCGAGTTGGTCAAACTTCATGATTGCAGATTATACACTAATTCTTCACTCATTTTGCACATGAAACAGCAGGCAAAATTACCAATCTTATTTTTCAAAGGCTGATAACTAACCTGCAGCAAAATGTTGTTTCACAACATCTACACAGCATAAACGAAGTTAAAGATGAAAAAATGTATATATCATTCAGGACATATGTCGATCATAAAATTTTTTGACAAAATAACGTTTCACTCCATTTGCCATATTATGTGTTTATATGTGATGAATTACTTTAATTCCACAAAATTAAGAATCTACATCATTATATCCAATGGTTATACTTAACAGTGGTCATAAAACAACGCCTTTCATTTGTAATATGGAAATGCTCCTTTAACAAATATGAAAAATGTTGAATTTGTCAACCTATGTTATGCAAAACCATAATAGCAATAAACGCTCTACATTCTGCATATACTACACATATTATTGCACAAGTGTACACACTGTATTATACTAAAAGTTAGGAATATCATATCGAGGTTCTAATATGTTGTTTTTGCTATTTAACTTTCTATTATACTGCACACCAGCACCTGATAACAAATAGCATTCCAGTCTCTCTGCACACCTGTATACACCATCACTGTCAGTCTCAATGATGGGAAGCTATAATTTCTCCTCTGACTGATTGCCTGAATGAAATACTAGCCAGCGTTAATTATAACAACAATAGTTCAGTGACAGTGAGTTCTGCGTTTAGGTGGATTAGTAATTTTCAACTTCAAATGCATTAGCTCATTTGCCTTCTCAAGAAGTGTTATTCATTTAGGACCAGACTGACGCGCCCACGGATATGCAGTTGAAATAAACAGGCTTTTAATTAGTACATATACTTCCTACATCCTCATCAGAAGTTTTTAAGAGAGAATAAATCACCAACATGGTTTGAACTAACTACAGCAAAACTGTGGCCACTACTACATATAAAGTTACTGAAACAGTCATTAGGCAAATCTTACGTTGACAAGATTTGCACAGAAGTGAACAAGAAAGCACGCACTGTTTACCCCAGAGTATTCAGTGAAGTCCTCAACACTTCAAAGGCTTGATGGCACCGTCATGGAGGAAGCTACTCACTATTGGACTTGGCTGAATGTGCTGGATGAGATAATTGTGGTCGTAAACCAACAAGCCTGTTTAACATAGTCTCAAAGTCAAAAACAGAACAACAAATAAGGAAAGAGACCATCGGGACTGTTTTTAAAGTTGAAAAGTAAATAAATTTTTAAAACTGCGGCACTATAAGAGAAATAAATTTATTCTGATTAATTTGCGAATCAATTAGGACGGGTTAGTTAGTCTGACTTAGGCTCGCTTAAGCAGGTAACAAAACCCCAAATATCACCGTAGAATATATCTAGTGTATAAACAAACACTTGAAAACCTTGAAGATAATGTCACAATATCTGTAATACAAGTTACTTTGCTCAACTCCTCATTCTCCAGAAGCAATGACTTAGTGTGCTGTTATTTTGACCAGTTTAATGCTCTGGGGTTTTATTTGTTAAGTAAACCTTAGTAACACAAATGATCATTAAAGGTTCAGTCACTATGGGCTCCTCAGTCATTATAGGCTCACCAGTAATTATAGGCTGTCATTATAGGTTCATTGGTCATTACAGACACTTCCATCATCATAAGGTGCCATTATAGTCTCCTCAGTCATTACAGGCTCTTAGGCTCCTTGATCAGTATAGGTTCCTCAGTCATGATAAGCTGTCATTATAAGTTTCTGTCATTACAGGCTCCTCGGTCATTATATGCTGTCATTATAGGCTCCCCAGTCATTGCGGAATGACCTGTCATTATAGGCTCTTCAGTGATTATAGGCTCCTCAGGCATGATAAGCTGTCATTATAGGCTCCTCAGTACTTATAGGCTCTGGTACTTTGATCGCACAGAGTAAATCTCCATACAGGGTCATATCATGTATCATTAGTACAGAGATGCCAACTTTCATTGCCAGAAATACAACTCACAGAAAAGAACTGGTTCTCCATCCTCAGCTTTATCTGAACACGCCCAGGAATCAGGACATCCAATCGAATTGGGAGTTTGTCAACGTTATTGACAGTGAGAGCTCTTATTTTCCCAAAAAGATCAGGGAAGCCAATAGATTAGACGGCATAACACCTCTATTAATAGGGATGGTGGGGAAGAGTTACCCCCATCTATAACAGGCTAATCGTTAGTTATGAAGTGCCATCTGGCGGAAACTCAAACAACGATCGTCATTCTGAGGACAAAAGTCTTAAAAGCGAAGGCAACCTTTTTTCATGTCATTTTTAGCAAAAATAAGGTTCGTTGGTTATCCCAAACATATTTTTCAATTAATTACAGCTTTTCGTAATTTGATTACTTACTCGTGCTCTACTCCGGAAGTGACATTTTGGGAGGCAAGAATTTCGCGCCAATTTCTTTTCATATAGTCTGACTGTGAGATGTCGAGTCAGTCATTGTTCTACCGCGGTTGTGGTAAGTTCGGTCGTCGTTTGCTTTTGTTTACAAAGTCAGACAACATGCCACACTGTTGCTGCGTACCGGGATGTACTCATTATCGTCTCACACGCGCTTTGGGAATACCAGGCTTTGTATCGCTTTCCAAAGGATGACACACTTCGCCGAACTTGGCTCGCTCGTGTGAAGAACGCAGCGTTACCCGTCAACGCAACGTTCAAAGCAGTGGACGGTTACCGAGTGTGTGGCAAGCATTTTCTGCCGTCAGATTACGAGAGGGATATGTACACTGAATTGATAAAGGTCCCTGCGAAACAACTTCTGAAGAAGGGTGCGATACCGTAGCTGTTGATTACCGGCAGTGCTCCGTCGCCACCCCCGAAAAGTGCGTTTTTGAAGCGAGGCTTGCGATCTATGGCCACCACAGTGACTGGCGGCACTTCATCTACTGTCACCCGTGCCTCCAAAGTTACAGAGCGTGCAATTCTGGGAACTAGCAGTGATTCGCCCTGTGCTGTTGTTTCTAACACAGAGCCTGTGAGCAGCCCTGCAGCAATGTTGAGTTGTGGGAGTGAATACAGGCCCAGTTTGACACCCAGTGAAGAGGACAGTTCGTCATCCTACGAACAGATTCGTGAGCCAAACTTTGATAAGTTTATTGTGGATTTGTCTAATTGGAGCTATTTAGAAAGTGCCAGGTGTGTGGCGAGGGAGTCACATTGCGGGATGTAAGCATTTTGGGTGCTCAGGTCACCATCCAGTGGGAGCGTGTTGCGGGACACTGGGGCAAGTGGGACAGTTGTGGCTGTGCATACTCTGCCTCATTATACTGGGGCTCAAACATACAAGGTATACCCACCCACTGACTGTCAGTGAAAAAATTCCTCGTCACCACTGCTATATGAATAATGCCTCCGTTACTCACGTCACTACGTACTGTCAATGTGGGTCGCCGACTCCAGTCATTTTCAGATTAATACAAACTAAAGAATCCCTAAATCCAACGTATTTGGGTTCTCTAACAACCTAGTTTGTCGTAGAAAACTCGTCGATGGGAAGTGGTGACGACAATTTTAGAAAAACAGCCCGAAAACAAAAGTAGTACAGATCATCACACTGCACTCAACACAGAGCCAAATTGGTGCGAAATTCTTGCCTCCCAAAACGTCACTTCTGGAGTAGAGGACGAGTAATTAATTAAATTATGAAAAATTACAATTAAGTGTGAAATATGTCTTATTTTTGCTAAAAATGACAAGAAAAAAGGTTGCCTTCGCCTTTAGAGGTGGGATTATTAACCTTGCTTGTGGTCAGATAACCCTGTATGAATCATAAGGTTAACTTCACTATATTTTCATTGGACATTTAATTTCAATGGCCAGCGCTTTGCAACAATCTTTGAACAAGTGCAGCCATGCCATCACCATGATGGCCCCTTTGTGGACAGCATGCCTAACAGGTGAAAATGCTCAGTATAAGATACTTCATGTTTTAAAGGGGAATTCTCAGTGAGAAAAGTATTCTTTACTGAAATTAGCAGTAGTGCAATAGCCAAACACACTAGCTCCGCAGTACCAGCCAAACACACTAGCTCCGCAGTACCAGCCAAACACACTAGCTCCGCAGTACCAGCCAAACACACTAGCTCCGCAGTACCAGCCAAACACACTA
>NMRA01000261.1:188517-233284 GCA_002633005.1 Phoronis australis
CACACTAGCTCCGCAGTACTAGCCAAACACACTAGCTCCGCAGCACCAGCCAAACACACTACCTCCGCAGTACCAGCCAAACACACTAGCTATGCTGTACCAGCCAAATCCAACACACTAAGTAGCAGAGTATTGTAATAGCATGGGCTTTTATTTCAGCAAATGTCTGGCAGATACTAGCAAGAATTGGTGATTTGTAATAGAAAACTGGCAAAAACATAACAATTTTATTGTTTTACAGCTCTAGCTTAAGCTGGTAACTTATTGACAACTCCATCACATCCAAGAATACCAACAATGCATCTTTCAACCATGCTTCCCATAATGCACCTTTAAATGTCTGAGCGTTGCCAATCTTAAAGTAATTAAATTATAATGGTAAATAGGAAATCGAATACAAGTGAGAATAGATGCATTCGCTATCAACTAAAATTTTCAACCAAAATCTGTCTTAAAGAAAATTGCTGCCAGTCTTGGTACATACCTTCTCAGTGAAGTCAAGAGGGTAAAATGAAGAAACATTAACTGTAACATCTCTCTTATGATTAAGTTGCGTGTGTCCCAAATGAACAGCCTAATCAAAGGAGTCGTATCATTAAAGTGCGCTAATTTAATTTTCTGAGAGAGCTTATAGTGAAATTCACTGACAAATCAATAGAATGTATACCTAGGATGTGGATGCATTGCTCAACTAGCTGCTCAGATCCATGCAGAATTCCATGCAATGACCAGCACCACTTGGATATGTAGCACACAAGTTTAGCAGGTAATCCAACTCTAAAGCCTCAGTCTTGCCTAACAGTTCTGTAAACAATTTCTACACATGTAATCCAACAGCATAGTTTGACATAACAACATCCGAGTCCAGAATTTCGACTTGAATTTTGCAATTTCGACCTGGAAATCATACTAATCAATGTACTTTGATTTGAAATCTAGAAACAAGTCTATTGTGCATAACATGAACAACCTTACATTATTTTTGAAGCAAGAATATATTTTAAAGATATTTAATGACTTCAATCGTACCGTAGTTTATCAAAACCTAAGAGAATTTCTTAAGAGATTAATAAGCAATCGATGTTTTGATGCTATGAATGTTATTTCGCAAATATCTCATGTCAAACTTAAGTGTGGCCCAGAGCCCAGTCATTGTAAGCGCTAAGTGCTCAAAATCAATATGCATTTGTGTTTGATAATTTTAATGTTTTAAAAAAGTCATTTGCCGTTCAGTAATGGATTTTTGGCAAACAGTAGAACTTAAAAGGGAGATCTTAAAGTGAGAATGTAATGTGAGAGTTTGAAAGGAAAAAGATAGAAATTGATAATAATTTTTCACAAAAATCAAACAGTTCAAGCGCAGCAATGGTAGTAGTTAGGGAAGATATTATGACACATACAAAGAAAACCCACATAACCACAAGGGAGAACCACTGTAATCAGATGCATCCAAAATCAACACAAGTCATGCGAATCCGAATCCGTCTGAAACTGGCCAATGAGCAGGAAGCATCCTTTTCTTCATAGAAGCAGAAACTTCTTTGCCAAATTTCACGAAGATCTATCAAGAAGAAACTTGGTATATAGGCACATGCAAGGAAAACATCAACTGCCATTATATGGTGCCACACAAGTCTTAAACTTTGTCCCAAAATCAATGTCAGCTATATACTCCTCAATAGGAAAATACTTTCACCAAACTTATAGGTCCATAAACAAACTTGGTAGATATTGATGCAGAGAAAAAAGGGGCAAAACAGCCACACCAGTCTGAAATCAATGTTGCCCGCCTAAAAATTGGCACAAGACTGATTCAAAAATCAACATCAGGCATGCTCTCCTCAACAGGAGGACATCTGCCAGATTTCTTTGTAATCGTTAAACCGTTTGGCAGAGAGAACAGCTGGATCATAAAACAGATTTGAAAAAATAAAAATGGCCTGTGAGTTGGCAAAAAATATTTCCCAAAATAGGTCTCATCACCAATTCAGTAGAAACTTATTGTCCACATTTTTTAAAACTCCATCAGGGAACTTGGAAAATACAGAGGTAAATATAAGAAACTAAAATTGTCACTAGCAGGCACAGTAGTTGCCACCATCCAAAAGTTGTCATCAGCTTCATTGGAAAACATCTGCCAAACTTCATGAAAATCTTCCAAGGGTTTAAGAAAAATAGCAGTGGAGGCCACACGCCTAGACAGAGATGATCACATATGTGGGCTTATAAAAGATTAAGGCTGTGACATGCACTTAAACATATTTGAGGTTTATCGTTTTTAAATTAGGGTAGACCTTTATAAAAAATGCAGCAGTATTAAGCACTGAGTCTATGCTGCGTGTAGATGAAAAGTTAGAAGCTAAGCTGGCTGCCTTCAATGACTCTTCGTCTGTGCTAACCCGAACTAGAAAAGTAACAATGAATGACTGTCCGCTCAGTATGTAAATTCTCCACATATTTTGCATAAACATAATTGCCAAACTGTCACTTTCCATTTTTCAAAGGATGGTAACCTTTCTGGAAACCAAAGAAACCTGACCAACAGTAAAAACCATATGTGTAATAGACTAAAATTTTCTTAATCACTATTTTTGTGGAGAAATTTCAAAAAATATAATTTCACTCGTCGACCACATTGTGTGCTAAATAAGTGAAAAATTACCATAACTGGGTAACCTTCATTAAAACTATCCCTCCCTCCCTCTCTCTCTCCCTCCCTCCCTCCCTGCCTCCCTCCCTCCCCACTCTCCCTTCCTGCCTTTTATTGACAGTGAGATACTTTCAAGTAGATGGAGAACATTTGAAGAGTGCAACATCAACCAAAAAATTTACAAGTTACCATAAGACACAGTATGTTTTATCAAAACATTAACCTTTTGGTTAATTTTTATCACGGAATCAAAGGAAGCATGGAGTCAACTGTCAAATGCAGCTTTTGCTCCCATTTCATACTTTGTTTTTCACAACCTAACACCCTGAATGGTTAGTAAACAACCCAAACTTGGTACAATAAAATGCCTAAAAAGGTTAATGGAGCTACCACAAACCTACATGAGTGAACACTGCTATGCTGGCTGCTCACCAAGATGAGAAACAGCAGCACACAGTCTATCTTGCCTCAGTGCGGCTCTCTGTGGCCACCTATAAATTTGACATGTCACATGACTGGTTATAACCTAAAAATAGCTATAGTGAGAGTATGTACAGGTGCCTATCTTGCCAGATGTGAAAACGCTCACCCCCCCCACACACCCCAAACGAAAGTAAGTCGGTCACAACATAAGATGCGTCCAACGCAGCACGCACTTAGAAACACAGACAAAAACTGTTGTACGCTAACTTAGGCGCACTGATGGTGCGCCGAGCGTGGCTACTTATATGAAGCGTTTTGACAGCAGAAGGTATTCTTTTCAACAGATATTAACACACACAAAAGAATGTCTTAATGTGGGCCATAAATGTTTTGTGACTCCTCATATCCAACAGCTTCCTGCAGTTACCATACACTCAATGAGGGTCTGCTTTTGAACTAATAAGGAAAATATTGGAGCTACATTTTTGGGTCCTGCCATGCATGGGTAGCATTGGACAGTTTCGGGCGAATTCGTATTGACCAGCAACAAATATGGAAACCGAGACTTAACCTGCAGTTAAAGGTACTTTTTGTGCAAAAGAATGCTCATGAAATGTTTAAAACAATACAACTTTTCACTATATCCAATCTCCAACATTTACATGAAAATCTCAACTAAATTGTACATTGAGAAATGTCTATGATTAACAAACTCTCCTCCTTCCTCAAAGTAATTGCGTAGTTAATGAACAATGCCCATGTTTCTTATTCATACACGGAATCCTTCACAATGAAGGCGGCGGCCATTATCCCCCCAGGACGACATTACTAACCATTATCATTAGTAGAACATTACACAAGATACACTTTTCACAGCAGGTGACCTACACTAATAATTCTATATCACTTAATTAGAGATACATGAGCTATAACAAATCTCTAAGGCAAAGCCTCTTTTTACATCTCTACAAGTCAAGTTACAATGTGATGTTATATTTTCACATACACACACGCACGCGCACTGAAAAGGGAGCATTCGTCGACTTCAAAAGTTTAATCCAGCCAGTTTCAATTTTGCAGGTTATCAACAAGTCAATACAGATTAACAGCTTCTTAAAAAGCTTAAGGATGAAGTCCACTTTCCACATGAACTGCTTGGAGATCAACAATGTATATGTTGGTGCTGTCAATCCCTACCAACATTAAACCTGATACAATAGAAAATGTACACAAGAAACGATGTGAAACAACTTCTCTCCTCTTCCTAGTTACTAGTTCATTCCTTCAAGTTACTCATAAAATGATACCACCAAAATCCCCAAGTCCAAGTAGCAACTGGCTACCTCATTTGAGGACAATAGTTAATATTTTGATTTTAAAAGTACCAAGGTGAGTGAGTTGAAAAGGGCACTTCAGGAGGGAAATTTGCCCAAATTAGACTTCTTTTTCTTTGAAAAGTCCTTGTACAATGCTCAGAAATGACAATCAAGTCCAAGTATTACAGGAAATAAGTTATCTTAACGATTTTCCTATCTATGGGCGGCGCATCATAGGGGGCTGGGGGGCTCTAGACTCCCCCCACTTATTACAGTGCTGCGCCAGGCGGCGCATCCGACAGGGGCTGAGAAGCTATAGCCACCCCACTTATTTCAGTGCTGCGCCGCCCACGTTATTACAAGCAAAAATTAAAATCCTAATAATAGGTTCAAAAGTACACTTGGAAACAGCAACAATGGATGGAATTTCATGCCGAGGACATGACCACTTGCTCACTGCAAAGGTCATGAACTCACCAGTATGCGCTCCCTATTCAAATTTGGTTTGACATCATGAAATGCCTGAAGCTATGACTGGCCAGTAATAGTAAAAGAGGTTCGTCCTCAATTCTGGTTGGACGGAATATTTATGACTCTGTATTTGATCGCAAACAGACTTTCTGACCTTAATTCATGAACAAACTGTAAAAAAATATGTTTCAGAGCCTAAATGTGCAGGAAAAGTTCAAAATTGTCGGCTATTTTCATAGAAAATACATGAAATAGTAGCAAATCTTGAAACTAGATGTCGTGTTTGACGAGATGAGCAACTGTATTTGAAGTAGTGCTCGACAAGTGAGGTTCCGACTTTAGTCACCTCCAGAAATGTGAAGTCTCTTTTTTCAACCTCATACATGCCAAATCGAACACTGCCTCTAAGTCATCCGATACAATACGTGACAAGGCAAAATACCCTACTGGGCTGATACCTGATGAATCATAATACTCCAAAGGGAAATACCCATGTCGTTAGATGACAGTACATCCCAATCAATTCTGTCATAAATGTACTCACACTTAAGTAAAATACCAGAGTCACATTCAGTTCCACTGGTTTCGGAGTATGAACATTCATCACACAACTTGATACTACTTGAAACTCAAAAGCGGCACGGAAATGCAGACAATAAATCTACCCAAGTTAACGAACAAAGCATTTATTTTGGTTTATAGACTAAATTCTTTTTTCATGGTCTCTCCTCTAAATTAAAACCAGAATTGTTGTTCCCAAGTCAATTAGCAACACACTTATTGCTGTTTGAAGCGTGAGTACATTTTGGCACACCCTGTAGAACTGCCTTCCTATCCAGAACTTTCGACAGGGCGAGTAAATGGAGACAGACTCAAGGAATCACCAACAACTTCAGACTCTCTGGCTAATGAGTAATATCTCCAATATTATGGCTGTTCTCAGTGAAATTGATTCTGTTTTCAATCCACGTCAATCTGCAATGATGAGATCCTATTCAAACCCCCAAATCCATGTTGTAAGTTAGCACCTCAGTTAATCCTCCCCTGATGAACAACATGATTGACAAGTGAGTACAGTTCAATTAACTTCATGAAACTTGAAATAATTCATACTCCCAGTATCACAAAAAGGAATCTCGCTTCCTAGAAATCAATTATACCGGTACTGTGCGTAAAAATTTGAGTACCTAAATTTACGTGTAAGCTTCATGTTTCAGAAGGGATATTTTTGGGATTTCAGTTAAAAGTCTGCAGTTGATCATCTTCGTCAGTTGTCATCTTTACATAAATATGTCTAATCAGCTGGACAACATGTTGACCAGATTCATCTGAGAGTTCTATCTCTAAATATTAAGTACAACACACTTAAATACACTTCATGTCCATTCTGTTTACAAACCAAACAGAATAACATCAATGAACTACAGCTAATTCAGAAGCAGCAGGTTGCACAGACTGACAGGAGAAATTGATTGATTCTTATACTTGATATTGGAGGACATGTGTAGTGACACCGCTGAAGAAACTGTCTATATTAAAAACAAATCTCAAGGCATTTCTGTCACAAGGGGGCAGTTTTACCATAACAACAAAAATGTTCACACAACATTGTTTGTGCCTCCGATATGCAAATTTGTTTTTCCAGATACCGTTCAGTTTGAAACCTGGCAGAAAAACAGGGTTTTATACCTGGCAACTGTGTTTGAATGTGTAAAACAGACTAGTGACCAAGATGTTATGGTTTACAAAACATTGCCATTTGGAAATCATGCATCATTTTTTCATTTCCTGATGAAGCCTTTGTCAGAAGCTCACAATTTTTCTGCTGTTGTTATGATTTTGTGCGCAAGATTTTGACAACCAAATGTGAACGCTGCCGAAGCAAATCAGGAGGCAAGGCCTCAATTCTAAGTAAATAAATTGAGTAATGTTAATGTAACAGCTATGAATCTGTTGAAGGCCATTGACCACTGCTCAACATACTGAACAAATTAGGGAATGTACAAAAAGCCAATTACACTCCAGATGAAAAGCTAAAAGGATCTGGCAACATGTTAGAACATGTTAGCTTCTGTAATCACACTAAATCTTGTACCAATAACTGATTTCTAAATTTTGTGACAAAAACCTACATCTCACTAACCAAGCAACATAAGGTATGGTGCGGTAAGAACGTGTAAGCTCTTCAAAGCAAAAAAAATCCTTGGAAATGGTTCAGTTGGAAATATACATGGAAACTTCCAACCCATTTATAGTACATACTGACAAGTTGATGGATTAGGAGAATATCACAGAAATAACAGACTGGGTAATATTAACCACCAACTTGATGGAAATTCAGCTAGAATAACCGATTAGTGAGCAGATATCAAGACGGTATGGCAAAACCAAGCAGAGCGACCCATGAGACATGTCCTCATTACGTACCCATGTGGCAAACTAACCTTATCCTTGTAGACCCAATATGATAGCATCAACCAGTTGCCTGTACAGTAGATTCAATGGTGTTAATCATTCCATCACTGCAGCTGAACACAGTCACTCTAGAGTATTCATAATTGATGATGCTCTATTTTGTGAAACTTGCAGTTCTGACAGCACACACAGTCAAGCAGGTCTCTGACCCTAACAGTGACTATAAACAAGCACTTAGAAGTTATGCACTGCCCTAGTAAACTCGTTTTAAAAACTTAACAATTACAAAGTACATGTGTGACAAAAAATGCCCTTAATTAGCCTAGCAACATACCAAACCAAACTAAAATTAGAATATGAATATTACTGGGTTCCATTTAAGTGATAAAAATATTGGTTAAAGATACTTTTTGGAACCAAAGAACCGTATTTTGATGTGGAAAGTGTACAGCAGTTTCATCCATATCTCATCTAGAGAATTAAGTCTGTGAGATATGGACGAAACACGGCTGCACTCTTTGCATATCAAGGTAAGGCTCTTTGGTTCCAAAATGGATCTTTACTCAATATTTTCATCACTAAAATTTGTTTAATAGGTAAAATTTTACAAAGCTTGTAATCATACAAAACCACATGTTTTCTTGACACAACTGCTACGTTATCTTTGGATGAAGCCACACCCCTTTTCATGTGCTCCAGCACTTTCAAGACTTGGCGCAGCAAAAACTACCCCTTCTCAAACAGGCAGAACTAGAATGACACAGTTTGCATGTTTAATGATGACGTATTCGCCAGTACAATGACATGATTTGGACCCACAAATAAGAACAGATATGCAGTCACAATACAGTTTGAAAAATTTCGCAGGTCTTGGATTTTTTCCAGTTCAAGTAACCATGGGAACTATTTAGCACTTGAAATTTTTTAAAATTACGTATCTGTATTTATCGTTTTTTGATTTTATTTGACTGGGTCCAACACATCAAAATAACATCATACTAGTCAAGTACACATCTAACATGCAGATATTAGTGAAAGCCCTAAAATTGTACGTTGCGTGTGTAGTATTTTTTGGTCATGCCTAGGGGGTGGCATAGGCCTCAAGGTGACTCTCCACCAAATCTGCTTATGTCTTGTTTCCCATAATTGCAAACTAAGCACAGAATTTCACAGAAAAATTCAGAAACTTTGGAAGTAGTACAAGCTCACACAATGCGTTGTGAGTATTAAATAGTTCTAAACTAGTCTTAACAAACAGCAACATGGCACAAGGATTGAATTACCAAAACTATAATTTCAGAACACATATACTTCATTATTCGTAGAATTCTTTAGTTACACCTTCTGCACATAATCCTATAGAAATCTTGAATATTACACCAGAGCCACAGGAAATTGGTATGTCAACATATCAAAAGCCCTTAAGGCACCAGATTCCCTTATATGCCCAAAGCTAATCAATTGTTAAGGAGCAATTCTTGATACTTAGCATAGCCTCAATTCGCCAAATGTGCCCTGCCAAAGCCCATTTCCAAGTAGGAGCTGATACTGACATAAGTGAGATGTTTCCCCGAGACAGATGATGACAAGCGGGCTCTTCCAACTTTTGCTGAACAAATCCGAGTTCCGAGTATTTTGTGTACGTGCTTGCATGTGGCATAAAGACTTTGTGACGACCTGGGATTTTTACCAGATCGTCAAACAATCGGAGGTCGCATTTGAGACCTACCGGCTACAAAATTGAGCCATGACGTGTGACCTTATCTGGTCACAAACAGTGGTAAACAACTCGGGCCCAATGTACCAAGCCTTTAAACCAAAAATTTCAAGAAAATAACCTTCACAAAGTTTTTCAGCAAGAAAATTAAAACAGTTGGGTCATAGTCCATTCCAGACGACCAAATCATAAATATAAGTAACACTTGTTCTACACCCCAAGACTTATAAAACACTGTAGCTTAATTGTTAAGTTAGGTTATTATTATTATACCAGATTGGTTAATATTGTAATTCTCCAACAAAATGTCATTTCTTCGAATTTGGGTGTAGTGAGCAAACACCTATTAAGTAAAGACCACGATTAAGTGGTCATTGTCTGTGAGTATGTATCGCAAAAAGCACCTCCAAAACGTGAAGAGTTCTGACCACACAATAACTGACAGATGCAACAGCAATTCTTGCTAAGTAAACATCATTGATACAAAATGAATTTGCTTATAGGTAGCAAGAAGGACCCAATTATAGTAATTTAATCAAGAGGATTCAATGATCTTCTGGACCAGGTCAATACTTCTCTTTCGATTTCATTATTTTTTCTTACAGTTTAGTTCAGCAATTTCAGGTAGATTGACACTAAAGTTAATTCCCCCCAAAAAGAAGCGTGATATTAGTAAAAAAAGTTCAATATTTGAGCACAGACGAGAATTCCTTTGTAAAGTATGGGTCAATCCATACACAATGAGTCTTTCTCATATTTTTTGAGAACTGAAAATTTATGAAATTGGTTCAGTAGATGAAGAAATCTTTTCAAATACTGATTTGAGCCGTCCAAACAGAACACTGTGTCATCTGCACATTGCAATTTTTTTTTGAGTTCTTTGTTCCCAACTTTGACACCCTTAATATTGCTGTTATTTTTAAATGTGATAGACGTGATCTCTGCACACAAAATAAATAAATATACAGGGTCACATTGATAACTTGACTTATAGGAAAATATTCAGAAGTGAATCTGAATTGAACCACTCTAAGGCTAATCTGGCGCCATGGTTCAACAAGTGGACCAAGTGAATAAGAGTGTTCAAAATTGAAAAAAGCTAGAACGTAAATTAAATTCCAGGAAACAGAATCAAAAGCTTTTTCAAAATCTACCAACACCAGAAGAGCTAGGATGTTATGGCTGCCCACATAATGAATCAGATCGAAAACATTCCCGGTGTTTTCAACCATGAATCTTCCTTTTATAAAACAGCCCTAATCTTGATAAGCAAAGAATCAATGACACTTTTAAGACAAAACAAACAATTAATGCCGTTAGGAATTGCTTTTAAAATGGTCCTAAAAATAAGACTTTTATTGCTAAAAACTGAAAAGCTGTATTAAATAAAAAATTAAATATTTGAAAACTGTAACAGCGTTTTTGAGTTTTCATCTGAAACATTTATATCAAGTGAAATTTGACCAAGTTTTTGATACAGTTGTTTTGCTATGAATGCACTTTTCTTTTTTGGAAAATTTTACTTCGGTATAAGACAATCAATGACAGTTTGTAAAACAAAAAATCAAAGTCTACTTTCAGAAAATATGCGTTTTTATAGTTAAGAACAGGTTGATGAAACAGCGCTGTACAAGTTGTAAATGTTTTCATAAGTTTAGAATGTAAGTGCTCAGTTGTGGCTTTACATACATTGATTATTAATAAAATGGGACCCATGGGCTAGTTTCATAAAAAGCCACTTGAGACCAAAAATTTGTCTGAGTTAAGATCATAATTTGGGCTATTGGTTAAGACAGAAGACAAAATTAAGAAAAAAAATCATGAACACAAGGAAGGTTTTTGGTCTTCAGTTTTCACGAAGACAGAAATCAAGTCTGTGATTATAGGAAGAGCGCTTTTGCCACCTGTTGTGAATCCACAAAACTAAGAAAGTTGTTACGTAAACAAAATACAGTTGCAACAATAATCCTGGTCTCGGAACTCTACATGAGGATTCATTTACAGCATTTTGGACATAATTGGGATCTTGTTTACACAAGAAGACACTCAGCTACAGCTAGAAAATAGTTCTCATGCACAGTAAGTTGTGCCTTTTGCATTGCATTGTCTCTACACAGCTTCTACGGTGTTTTGCCAGTTCTCAAATCAAAAGTCAACGATTTTTAATTTGACATTGGTCAGGGCTATTAGATTGTAAAATATTGCGAAATGTATAACGGTTAACGGAATTGGTTTGTCAACAGTTTACAGTAATGATAGCCATAAATTTTCGGCCATTTATACCAGCAGTCCACCTAAAATGTAGAAGGCTAACTTTTAGTCTTAATTTTGGTCTAAAGAACTTTCATGAAACAAGACCAACACATATTGTTCTCAGTTAGCCTGATTTTGATCAAAGGTAAGACTGAATCTGTGAGTATTAACATATGTGAAATAAGTTGGCTTGAAAAAAGAAGCTATAAATTAAATAAAACATAGTTATTTAATTGATGCAAGAAACTTAGCAACCGAGTTGGTAGACTAACCATGACGCACTTGAACATAGTAGTGTGATTAAAATCAATACTATATTACTGATTAGCACATTAAACACACCCGATTCAACTAAATTCACTGGGAACCAATGATGAATGCAACCAAGGTAAAAGAACAACATAGTTTATTTCAAATTTTCATTTACTCCCTTGTGGTGACCACTACACTGATTTGAGTGGTAACAATGTTACATAATACAAGTGTTAATACACAAAAGACAGACTTGGCCAAAGCACCCTGAGCAGTTTCTCCAATACTAATAAGTCTTCACCAGTTTTGCACACAATAGGGCGGAAAACTGAAATTTCGTCTTGCCCAATTTAACAAGAAAATGAAGCATTAAGCAAAATTTTGAGCCCAGCATTTGATTGGTTTGTGCTGTTATAGATTTCATATTAAAACAATATTTGGTTCCAATATCAAGGTAATTAGTCTTTAAATAAAAAGCAAAATGATGGTTTTGACAAATGTTTTTCATGAAATGTTAAAGAATTACAACAGTCAAAAGTTGTTTATGACGTTCGGCCACCTAACAACTATATTTTACTATTTTGTCACAATACAACAGCCATTATTTCAATGGACACTATAGATACATGGGATCGACTTGTCGACATAACACGCCATGCTGTATCACACGAAGATTAGCATTAGCAGTTAGCACGCAATTTTTTCCATAAAGTTGGACACGAGCAATGCTGGGGCATTGTCATGCGCCCACGGTGCATCGCAAACGTTTGTTTCTGATGGCCACTAGGAGGTGCTGCAGTAGACGAGTAAAGTTTTATTGAAATCAGTTGTCTATATATATCATCTGGAAATACTCTTCTCTCAAACAACACTTGAAAAGCCCCTACTCAAGAACAAATGGCGCTGGCACATGGTCATCCAGAAACATTCTGCCCCCTAACAACACTTGAAAAGTCCTTAGCCACAAAAACAAAGGGTCTGGCACATTGACATCATATATGTCTGTGTCAAGTTTTGTTGACATCCGTCAATCGTATTTTTAGGTATCATCTGGAATTGCTTTCGTTCCAAACAACACATGAAAACCCTGGAAAACTGTCGTCGGAACCACCCAAAAATCAAATGGCGCCGGTGCAATGTCATCATATACCTCTGTGTCAAGTTTTGAAGACATCCGTTAATCGGTTCTTTAGGTATCAGCCAGAAACGTTCTTCCCCAAACAACAATTGGCCACTAAGGAGGTGCTGCAGCAGTTACAAGATTCCGTCCAAAAATTTAATGGTGCAAGCACTTTATTATATACCTCTGTATCAAGTTTCATTGAAATCTGTCAATCCATTCTCCAGATATCATTCAGAAAAGCTCTTCTACAAAGTCACCACTATGAGGCTCCAGTGGTCAAATCCGCCCGAAATCAAATGTTGCCTCCGCATTGTCATCACATACCTCTGTATTAAGTTTCATTGATATCCATTTATCAATTCTCTAGATATCATCTGGAAACCCTCTTCTTTCAACTAACACTTGCAAAGCTTCTTGTTGAAAACAGAATAGCCACCATTGGTCAAATCTGCCCAAAAAATTGCCAGCGCGATGACATTACATACTTCTGTACCAAGTTTTATCGAAAAACATCAGTTGGTTCTCCGCATATCATTACGAAACACTCTTCCCCAAACACAACCTGAATTAAGTCCAATGTTAAAAACAAAACACCACAAGTGGTTGAATCAGCATGAAAATTTAATGGTGCTCCCCCAATGCTATCACATACGATACCTCTGTGTCAACTTTCACTGAAATCCTTCACTGGATTCTCTACATATCATCCCGAAACGCTCTCACACAAAATGGCTACTTGAATCTGCCCGGCCGGTGATGGTGCAATCTGATCATATACGTTTGTGTCGAGTATCAATGCAATTGGTCAATCAGTCCAGATACCATCCGGAAACGCTCTTCCCCCAAACAACACTTGAAAAGCCCTTGTCGAAAACAAAATGGCCACTAGGAGGTTCTACATAGGTTGGGGCAGGTAAATTGACATCAGACACCTCTATATCAACTTATAATGTAATTCTTCTATTGTTTCACTACATATTATCCAGAAATACTCTTATAACAAATGGCCACTAGGAGGGGTTGCAGTAATCAAATCCGTCCAAAATCGAATGGTTCTGGCACATTCACATGACAGGTCTGTGACAAATTTTACTGAAATCCGCCAATTGATTCTCTAGAAATCATCCAAAACACTCTCACCCCCAAAACAATATTTGAAAAGCCCTTGCTGAGAACAAAATGGCCACTAGGAGGTGCTGCAGCGGTCAAATCCACCCAAAAATTTAATAGTGGTAGTGCATTGATATCACATACCATTGTGTCAAGTTTCATTGAAATCTGAATCTAAGATATCTGGAAACTCTCTTTCCAAAAAAATACTGAAAAAGCAACTCCCCCTGACCCCAGGGTCGGGGCACACTAAACAGTGGCTAGAACTGTTCTAGTGATACCCTACACTCTTCAGCCAAATTTCATCAACATCGGACAACGGGTTTTTGAGATATCGAGCGAACACCTGGACAACCTAAGAACCAGATGCCCAGAAAAAGTGATGATAATACCATATGTAACATACCGTCCGTATATATGAGGACGCATAAAAATTACTGGTATTATAAATCAAATTCCAGGGAATGGAATCAAAGGCGTTCTCAAAATCTAATTTAACAATGCCATCTTGTGTTCAATTTGCCCCAAAAACAACAGGCCCTCAACCTTTTTGCAAGATACATTTTAAATGTATAAGTCATGCCGTAACTCCGATTAAACATTCCAGATAGCACTTGAAGAGATATACAACATATTGCAGAAAGATCCATCAAGGGACGAGGAGATACAGCATGAGAAATCAACTTAAAGAGAGCACCAGTAAGTGTTGATATCCGCCCACAATGTGCTTCTAGGGGTGCTTAGCAATTTCATGTAACTTTCAAGGAGACAACAAGTTGACCATAAGTTTTAGTTGCACTAGTCAGAATTGACAAAAAAGTATTGCAGTGCTCAACCTGCACCTCACCAACACGACTTCAGATTGTGTTTGGTGACCTGGGAAAATCCCATGCCTCCAGTGTATCTTCTGTAATTGGTAAGAGGAATTAAGTTAGATTGGACGGTGCATATTCATGAGAGAAATAAAAGAGGTATGCGTAATGTTTTAATAATGCTGACAACAGCACGTTTTGGATAGCGTTCTCCGACATCAGTATTGGGGACCTCAGTTTCAATTTGGCGACTTGAGTTTTTCGCTACGTTGCATTTGGGGAGTTGGAGTTGAGTGTCGAGCACTGTGTTGGCACCTCACCTTTTTAAAATTAACATCAAATCAAAAAGTTTAATAAGAAACGGTTTTAAGCATTCGCTAAAAAGAAATATATGCAACAAAGTGACATAACACGAGTTATTCAAAAAGTAGCTAGAGTTGACTTCTTCTTTTCACAAATAGTATTTCACTCATTAAATATATTTATGCGAGCACATGGACCCATCACATCTTACACCCCCTTTTTCCTCAATTCAGATCAGTCCACTTATTGTGCAGGGCTGCCTACATGAAGATTACTCCCAGCCATCTTGGTCTATGTTATTGTGTGCAATAAGTTTGGTCAGCTCCAGTGTGGAATTGGTGGCGACGTCCCCTCACCTAAAAAATTACCACCTGAGTAGGCACAGGTGAACAAGGCTCCTACGAGATTCATTCACACAACAAATTTCAGAAAAATACTTTCGGAGACAACATAACTATTGTCCATAAAGCGAAAAATCTGTCCCTACAGCACCATCTTGCGTAAGATTTCAATCAAAACATAGTAAGCCTTCAGCTACTGACAAGGCTCATTTGTACATAAATTTCATGTTAAATAGGAATACTACATGTAAGGTCCAAACAAAGAAACAATTAGCAAAAAACAACTTCGTAGATAAGCAAAATACTTGGTTTTCACCAACTAATACAAGAGCATCGCAGAGTGTTGAAATGCGCCCACGAATGCATTGCAAATGGACTGCTTTTAGGGTTGTTTATTTGTGTCATAAAAATGGCCACTAGATGGCGCAAAAACGTTCAATCCATCTGAAAACCGAAACATGTCATTGCTTCTTTAATAGAAAGCTATACACCAAATTTCATAGAAATCCGTCAAGGAACTTCATAGAAACAAAGGAAAACAGAATAAAATTAAATAGGAAGGACACCGTTCGTTGAGTCCGGCTGAAAGTCGTCATTTTCTGTTGTTAGCTTCATATAAATACACTTACTAATCAAATTTAATAAAGATCCTGCAGTGGGTTTAGGAGATACTGCTATTGGACGCAAAACAAAACAAAACAAAACAAAACAAAACTACCACTAGGAGGCGCCTAAGCAGTCAATTTGTCATCTTCAACTGTCCTCTTCACACTGAGAACATATACGCCAATTTTCAAAACCATCCTCAGAATAGACGCCAAAAAATAGACTCGAAAACAGCAAAAATGGCCACTAGGTGGTGCAAAATACCTTGATTCCATCCAAAACCGGAGGATAGAGTCATCACACCTATAGATGCCCATATTCAAAATTTTATGAAAATCCGTTGAGGACCTTTGAAGATACAGAGGTAAACAAAAAACTAAAAGTGCCACCAGGAGGAACACCAGTAGTCAGATCCATTCGAAAATCGTCGTTGTCCGTTGTTGACATCATATAAACACACTTGTTAAACTTAGTAAAGATCCTGCAAACGGCTTAGGAGATACAGCCATGGGCAAAAAAAAAAAAACGAAACTGCCACTAGGAGGCGCCACAGTAGTCGAAGTCATCAGAAAATCATCGTCACCTGTCCACTTCATAGTTAAAACATACATGCTAATTTTCACAATTATCCTGAAAACGGTTTGGTTGAAAGAGGGTTGAACGCCAAAAACGGACTCAAAAACAGTAAATATGGCCACTAGGTGACACAAACTAGGTCGAATTCATCTGAAAACGAAAAAATAGTGTCACCTCACAGAAGCCTGTACGCCAAATTGTATGAAAATACTTTGAGGACATTTGAAGATACAGAGGTATACGTAAAAAAATAAAATTGCTACTAGGTGGCATACCAGTAGTCAGAACTGTCCAAAAGTCGTCGTCGTCTGTTGTCATCATCATACGTACTTAATTTAGTAAAGATCCTGCAAACGATTTAGGAGATATAGCTATAGGCGCAAAAAAAACAAGACTTCCAATAGGAGAAGCCACAGTAGCCGAACTCATCCGAAAATGATCGTTAACCATCCTCTTCATAGTAAAAATATACATGCCAATTTTCACAATCATGCTTAGAGCGGTTTGGTTGACGGAGGGGTGGATGCTAAAAAACAGACTCGAAAACAGTAAAAATGGCCACTAGGTGGCGCAAACTACGTCAAATCCTTTCGAAAACAGGATACCATCGTCTCACTAACAGATGCCTATATACCAAATTTTGTGAAAATATATCGAGGACCTTTGAAGATACAAAGGCAAAGGTAAAAAACTAAAATTGCCATTAGGGGGCACACCAGTAGTCATATCCGTCTGAAACTTCGCTCATGCCGTCCCATTCATGAAAGGAACAAATGTGCAAAATTTCATGAACATACATCAACCAGTTTTGGAGATAGAGCAGCGGACGTCGGACTGACATAGGACGGACGCCACCCAGATGGACGGACGGACAGAGATGACGGCATAATGCGTCCACATATAAATATGTGGGTGCATAAAAAGGAAAGGTTGCCCTTGACATTGTACTGATAAAATTGATTCACCTTAACCATACATTAAAGAACATGTATTATGCATCTAGTCATACAGTGAACTCAGTCACTATCCCAGAGGAGGGTAAACTCAGTCATCTACTATTGGCATGTGGGAAGGTTCGGTAAGGACAAACTCCAGCAGCCTACACTAATAATAATTATTCCATACATCACACTATGAAAGCAGCAGTCTTGGCAAAACAAATGGCCTAACGCCAACCAGCCCAGTCCTAGAGCTCTTCTCATTGTGAGCATTATGTAAAATGCTGATGCATTGAGCTGTGAACTCCGTAGGCCCTTTCATACTAAATCCAGCATGAGTGGACCGTTGACATCAACTGCGAAGTTAATTGAAATGTTCATACCAGCTTCGGTAGTTAATGGCGTCGGAAGTAAACGGTAGGTGACGCAGTGGATATCAAAGTGATCACAAGGTAGCGCTGATGCATCTTGTGCATACTAAGATTTTTTTATGTGACAATTTGAGAACATTACGTGAGCTAATTGATATAAAACTTATTTCTGATTTAACTGGTGACTATTCAAGCAAAATACAAGCAACTATTAGCGACGACAATGCCCTTTATTGTAGATGATAGCAGCTGGCCCCTGGCGAGAACTTCGATGAGACTGAAGTTGGCCGTTCATACCGAACTGTACCATCGATGCTCCGCTGTTAAATCCACCTGTTTACTGCAAAGTTAACTGGTGCTATTCAATCCAGGACTGAAGTTAAATGTTTATATTGATCGCAATTCCCCCAAATCATTGATGTGTCGACATTAATATAAGAGGCCTTGCGTCTGGTGAGGACAGGACTGGAGGGTAAAGGGGGAAGCAGTTTTAGAAGTTTAGACGGTAACATGAACTCAAGACTTGGTGGATACATTGGTCTCTACACATTTGTTTGAGCTGTAATACCCACTAATCAATAACTATGTTGAACCAGCATGTCTCCCTGTTTAGCTGGATAAAAACAAAAAGAATTATCAATGCTTTTACTCCACTAAAATTGGTCTCATAGTACTATTTCTTACAGTGATGGAATTCGATAATTCCTTCAGCAGCAAGGACATAAAAACTATCAGGAACTCTTCAGAATCCCAGGTTCGTCAATCCTAAAATTACTATCCGAAAATGGCGCACATACGCAGTGGACTGTCTTGAGTTGGTAAATGTAATGGTATGGAATATTAGGAGACCAATTCTATAAAAGTAGAAAGCCTCATTCAATTTTCTCAGCCCGCTTATTTACAGGTCGACAAAATGCAGCTTTAATAAAAGAGTACGTTTCCACTTCCACGTTGTTTCAAGCTTAAAAACACGAACTTCAAATGAGAACTAATTACCAACTAATGCTCTTTCATAGACTAAGAAGTCAAATTAAAACTTGAACTTCATATTAGAACTAAGTTTTTGGAGACGCATCATCAGTAAATGGCATTATATTTCATTTTCAAAAATAAGGAAATTGGCAAAAACTTAATAACAAAAATGAAAAAAACAACTCTTAGTGCATTAGACCCACACATTTGTAGAGACAAGTCGATAAACATGTCCATCAAACTAAACTCTAAATGCTAAGCCTTCATGCATGGCTTCCATTCATAGCCTTCAGGCATTAACTTGGTCTCACTGCATGAGGAGCATTTGACGTGGAACAGCGCGTGGAACAGCTAATCCCGTGTGAAGCAAACTGACACCACAGCAGCCATTTTTGTTACCGGTTTGCACTCATTCAGTTGCCCTGGTGTCAACAACACATCAAAACACAAACTGAGGCATGACGCAAGGGATTGTCTTATAAGCAATTGCACAATAGCATACATACATTGTTTTGCACATTCGCCATAGTTAATCTGCACACTGTCTTCATGTAATTAATTTCCGTGCTGATCCAGTTTGTGACGTCATGTGAATGTTACTGAAGTAGAGCAACTCGCACCGCGTCAAGTATTTATCATGTAACAAACGGATGAAGGGTCAGCATTTTACATCATGCCCTCAGGATGAGATCTTCAGCTTACTTTTAAGTACCATTAACAACTGACCCATGGGTAACAGAGGAGCTTTATGGACATCACTTATCTTTAAAATAACTTAATATACCCATGTTAGGAAGTAGGTACTTCAGATAAAATCACTGACCAAATAGGTTACAACAAACATCTTTCATACTTGATTGCTCAGTTGTCACAATGACATAACACAACACCATACTTTAAAGAGAACCATAAAAATATACAGTTTTATCAGGAACATCATTCTGAGGCTAAGTTCACCCATGCTAACACATGGATTCACTCTTACTTGTTAAATTTATTCAAATTTCTTTTAAATAACCTCACTTTTATCAAAAGGTTTCTTTTGCTATTTTACAAAGAACAGTTTCGGACTATCACCATAACCACTAATGTTCATGGGGGCAAAATCTGAAAGATTTGCTGGATTAACTTATCATTTGAAGTTTTGCTTTTAGCAAAGTTTCGATAAGTGTGGTTTCAGTTAGTGGGAAAGGTTCACTCTCGTAGGTAAACTGCAAGCAAAACTGCATTGAAAATAAAGCAAAGGTTCGGCATTTAACCAAACTTTGGTGTGGTAGAAAAGCTCAGAGCAAAGCTTCCGCGAAGTTATCGATAGAAGTCGCGACAACAAAATACAAGCTCGCGAGACTCAATGAGATAACCCGCAAAAGGATACACAGCTGCTGAAGAATAACAGAACTGATCATTTTAATAAATGCGCCGCCTGGTTACTGACGGCAAGAGAACAATTTTCAGTTAGCCTCGAACCAACCATTTAATATTCCTTTGAAATTACAAATGAACTGCACTGTCTACAACTTTGTTATCGCTGTCTAGTGGGAATGGTAATTGAACTTCGGTGAAGTTTCGACAAATCAAAGTTCCTTTAATGGGAAAGCAACTTGTAATTACTCTGCGCGTGTAAGCGCAGATTACTGTTGTTCCTGGGTTTTCTTCAATTTTATTCTTATTACTCTGCACGTGAAAGCGCAGAGTACTGTTGTTCCTGGGTTTTCTTCAATTTTATTCTTATTACTCTGCGCGTGTAAGCGCAGAGTACTGTTGTTCCTGAGTTTTCTTCAATTTTATTCTTACTCTTATTACTCTGCGCGTGAAAGCGCAGAGTACTGTTGTTCCTGGGTTTTCTTCAATTTTATTCTATTACTCTGCGAGTGTAAGCGCAGAGTACTGTTGTTCCTGGGTTTTCTTCAATTTTATTCATATTCTTATTACTCTGCGCGTGTAAGCGCAGAGTACGGTTGTTCCTGGGTTTACTTCAATTATATTCTTATTCTTATTCTTCTTATTCTTATTCTTCTTCCGAGAAACTTTGAGGCTTAATAACTCCAAATTGGGTGCAGGTACGGTCTTTAAATTCAGCATATGACTTTTGACAGTATATCAATTTTGATTGGTTATATAATCATTTTCCAAATTGCACCGTAAGAGGTCGTTTGGTGCAAAGGTCATATAAATTTCAAAATGCTACTCCTCCTTCAGTTTTAAAGCTATCTTTTTCAAATTCGGTGCACAGGTATAAGTCAACATGACAATTGAAAAAATTACTTTTCTAAGTAATCAGGTCATCCAATCATGTGAAATAGGTCAAAGGTCATTAGGTGCAAACTAAAATTTTGAGCTAGATACTTCAAATTGACAGGTCTGATTGCCACAGGTAAATCAAATCGGAATCTAAAGTTTCAGGTCATTTAGAGCAAACATGGGGTCATTAGGCGCATTTTTCTTTTGAAAATTTGACCTTTTCAATCAGCAAGTATTCTGATGTGTCAACCGTTAGACAACTGTAATTCTCAGCGTTAACCACATTTTCCATGGGCTTTGCAATAATTCTCCTAAAGATGCTTAAAATGCACCGGATAAGGTCAATTAGTGCAAAGGTCATGTAACGTTCAAAATGTTATATCTCTTACGTTTTTCAAGGAATTCTTTTCAATTTCAGCACACTGGTGTAAGTCAACATGCCAATTGAATACCCTACTTTACTTCGCAATAGGTCTAACCAATCAGAAAAATAGGTCAAAGGTCAGTGAGTGCAAACTAAAATTTTGAGCTAGAAACTTCAGAATTACATATCTGTTTACTAAGTGCGATTGAGTTTGAATTCTAAATTTTCAGATCATTTGGTTTACCCATGGGTCATTAGGTGCATTTTTTTCTGAAAGTTTGACCACTTCATCTTGTATTCTGAAGTGCTTAAAGTAAAACATCTGTGATTATCAGCATTAACCACACTTTTAATCGAGTTAACAATTACTCCCTCATCGGGGCTCATAATGCACCGGAAGAGGTCAATTAGTGGAAAGGTCATCAAAAAATTAATATGTAATTTCTCCTACAATTTTAAAAAATTCCTTTTCATATTGGTAAACGGGTTGCTGTCAATAACTTCCCATAATAATTCCAGTAATACACATGCGCAGAGTCCGTTATTGTCACGCCGTGACAATAATTTTTCTAGTTGTTACACGTAATTCACCATGAAGACCACTGTTTTATGACATGTGGTTTCAATGCACTGACAGGAATTTTTCTACAATGCTAAACTGGTTACAGGCGAACAGTGGATACAAAAATGTGGATGGATTTTTTGTTAAAAGACCCGTCCTTAACTGATTTTTAATGCTACTAATGAATTTGACATCATCTAACACAAAATGGTTATTGTGTTGTTTATCAGCATCACTTGCAGACAGGCTACGATAAAAATTCTTCAATTTGGGACAAAAATAATTGCTAAATTTGCCATATTTCTATTTTTTAGAATCTTAACATATTGTTGCAAATGCTCAACATTTTACCAAATATTATTTGGTAATAGCTACGCCATTCAAGTCATGCTAAAAGCAATGCAAATTTTCCAGAAAAGTTATTTTGTTGAGAAATTTGACAAAACGTCATTGAGTCCCAAACAGAAGATAGACCGTAGATTTTATCAATATTACAGTTTCAAAGCCATGGTAGATTTGGCTGGATTGTTCACCAAAGCCACCCACAAACATTCCTGCTTAGACCCTAACCACATCTAATATCAGCCCCCATTATGAGACAGGCCTCATTATGACAGTTGGCAAAGCCCTTCTCCTAGAAGATAGTGTCATTTTCATAGGCTAGTAATTATGGAAACTTTGTCCATTGTCCTGATGTGGTAAAATATTTTCAAACATCTTGGCATCTATTTTTTAATGTGATACAGCAAAGAATAAAGCATTGAATTTCGTCTATTTGTTTCACAATTTCTATGACGACAAAAGCGTACACTGCTGAAAAGCCTCAAACCCCTCCGCTTAAAATTGTTGTTTTGTCCCTCTTCCTAAATTTTATGTCTTTCCCACTCAAGAGAATGACGACTATTGTGAACTGTCCTTAAACAAGTTGGGGTAAAAATGTGTATGTAATAGGAAAGATATAATTTTGTTACAAGCACATACTTGATAGCACGAATAGAACTCAACGCACACATTGTGCTAAAACGCAAATATCAAACACAAAAACAATTCAGTTTGATAATGTTGTTAGGGACAAGAGCAGCAGATTGAGTGAACCCATTTTAAAATACCAGAGCATCAGGAATGAAATCTATCCTGTGGCAGGAATGTGAAAACACCAAAGGGAGCAAAATGTGTAACAACATCTGGAGCTTAGTGAAGATATTTTGAAACACTAGAGTCTAAAAATGTTTTAAAAATGCAGTCGCAGGCACATTTTAAAATATCAGCATAACTACGAGAATCATAGAGTACCTGGAATGTTTTAGGAAATCATTCACTAGAATGTTTTAATTAAACCGCCAGTCGCAGAACGCTTTTACCCATCAGAGAAAAGGAACTCTTTTCAACTTTAGTGACACACAAATGTCTTCAAACTAGAGACTCAAATATCGATGGCATAGAGAATCAGGGGGGTTGTTTTATCAAGGGCTATGATAGCTGTAAATTCCAATTTTAATTTTCAAAATTATAAACTTAATGTCAAGTGTATAGTTTCCCTTTTATAATAAATGAAATTGCCATGTAAGCAACAGTGTGCCTAGGACCATCTTAGTTACTACAGTTTATGTACAACCAGGCATATGCAAATCTATTTCTACTTATAGGCAAACTTTTTTCAAGTTATAACAGATTAACAAGTGTTAGTTAAAACTCCAACCTTTGTCCAACTGACAGATTTGATCACCACCACACTCTGTAACACCACCCCTGGGATACTTCTCCATCTTCCTATCACCTGCTCTATCATAGAAGTGTAGGTCAATTTGAGGTTGATACATAGATATTTGGCACAGAAGCAGCTAATAAATAATGAATCAGTTCCAGTTTCTAATTGGCTGAATTCACTAAGAGTAAATGTCAGATGACTGCTGTCAATAGGCTTATGTATGTTTAGAAATCCCACAGAGCAGTGATGAACAGAGGTGAAATTTATCTATGCATTATCTACGAATGACAGTGATCTGGTAAGGCCACCACTTAGAACAGCATCCTCAGTCATCTACATAATGAGGGTCAGGGGAAAGTCAATACCACAGAGACAAGAGTCAGGGATGAAAACAACATTCTGGCATACGTCGTATGTGCATTAACAAGCACAATCGCCGGAATATGACATTTGCGACAAAATAAAAATGATTATCAAAAAAATTCATTATCAAACGAATCATTTAAAAATATACCAAACCCAGTTTTGGCCTATTAAGAGGTACTAAAAAAAACTTTCCCCTCAAATTCCATGAAGCAAAATAATGCTTTATTACCCTCATCAGCCCTCAAAAGCTTCGGAGAAAAACTTGAAAATTCCTGTCTAAGTCTACTAAATGGGCAAGCGTGACCGACACTTTTAGCGAATTACAAGACATCTTTGTGGAAAGATCATCCAATAAGAACTGTAATATCCAATATCTTTCACCGCTGACACCAAAAATGCATTAGCAGGTGACAGGGTCTAGTATCCTTTTAAGGTTATGTGAACCTCTATTTCACAAAAAATTCTATTTTCAAAAATACGGGCTAGGCACGTAACAAAATACGTGTGATTTTCCGATAAATCTAGTTTCAAACAAGAGAGTTGTTGTTAAGTGAAAAACACCAGTTTTGGAAAGACTGTCACCAACACTCACAGTTGGTTTATGTGCAACCAATCAGTCAAAACAAATCTCCCACTAAAGTTTTCCCACAATGCAAAAGCGATATTGTTTATCAACCCACACAGTGAGTCAAGTGAATCAGTCCTCTATGAATTGTTGACTTGGACGACCTATTTAAAAAATCTTTGATCCGACCCCCCCCCTTCAAAAATCCTGATCTGCCACTGCATAGTCAATAGGGTAAACTTCTAATATTTAACATTCATAACTTACAGCAACTAATCAAACTCACTCTCTGCCAAAGAAATGGTTAACCTTTAGACCACTCACCTCTATAAAATTGGCCTCAATATGTTTCTGGATTTGGAGAGAAGTGACAATTGACCATGAATCGAGATGATCCTCCGACATATAAATATTGTGAAATGATCTAACTTGTTGAGAATGATCTCAAGTAATAACAAAGGGTCATTTCTTCCAGTGCCCACAAATCACCTATGATCTAAGGAACAAGTGGAGAGCTGCAAGTGGTCTCACTCAAAGGCTAAAGCTACATTCCCCCATTTAAGCAGGTTAGAAAACGAATGGGGCCTTTCAATATAATAAAATCGGTATCAATATTTTTCTTACTATGTCAAGACTAATATTTCTTGTTACTAAGAAGAACATACAACTCTGAAATTTGAAAACGGTGTGCAGGGAACTCCACAGGTCAATTTCACAAGAATGGCCACTTCATATGAGTACATCCACACATCACCTGTTGGTTATGGCTTGTTGATTAGAACAACAAATATGTTATTAAGTTACAGCTAAAAAGGGAGAAATGCAATTATTTGACAGAAGATCGGTTTACCACAAGAAATGGTAGTTTATTCCCATTATAATAAGAGGGGATTGATGACTGATCAATCCTTGAGAAAATACGTAGCATTTATTTGCCATCTGCAATTGTTCCTTAGACAACGAACCCAAGGCCAAGAATCAAAAGTCAAAAAACTTAAAATATGTGATACTATCATGTCTATCCAGGGATAGCATCTTGGAGTCCCCACATTGTTAGCATGGTCAAGCTTTGTCAAGCTTGATCCAATTTAGCAAACACCTTTTCCATGCCTCACTGGCTATTCCAACGTCTAAGACGGTTATAGCGACTGTTACTCTTTCAAATCAGGTGTGAACACTCACCTGGACAGATGGAAAGGCTTGTTTTTTAAGAATCACTCTTTACACACACAAAGTAAAAATCATTTATAAATGACCACAAAGACTACACTTATTCCAAAACAGAAAAGCAGAGAAAATTGATGACCAAGAGGACATGAAAATTCATCAGTTACTGTAAATAAGTTTGCACAGTGAATTATTATACTTGTTCAAGGTCACCGCAAAATATGCCCAAGACAAATATGTAACACCAAGTTAAGGCTTTACCAATACAGTTGACATCAGATGCTATGATTTCAAAAAAATACAGGCATTCACAAAATGTCACAAACCCTTGGAAAATAACCACAATTTGTCTTGTTCACAGTTGGAGAGAGGTTGTACCATAGTTGCTGATGGACCAACATTTCTATCACTTTACCTAGTACAGCATCAATTAACCTGTTGCAAATCAAAACAAATCAATTTCTACAAAAAACAGGTAACAGTAACCATACACTTAGTACAAATAGTCTGTAAGCACATATGTTGGAGTAAGATTCAATAGTCACATGAAAAGTTTTCAAGCAGAATCACCAGCTATTATGCATTCATTGATTTATGCTAAATCAGAGCCTGTGTCAAACTAGAAACAAAAGGTTCCATTTTGAAATGGAATATATACGGGTTCACATCACTCAGAAGACGGTACATTACCACAGTTTTGGCGGCTGTTTGACAAATCAGTCTACCAAATTTGTCGTGTTCTAACTTCACTGTTGCTGAGAAACACACTTAAAATGAAAAAGAACCCTCTGCTTTATGCACAGGATCTTCACAAATATTTACAATCTCAAAGCAAATCAATCTAAAGTTCAATGATGCCACTTAAAAGCTGGACAAAAGACAATTCTCACTAGTAATGTTAATGCTTGCCTCTTAATCCAGAGTCATATGCAAATTAGTTCCAGGCACTGGAGAGATTCTTGCAGGCAAATATTGTATTGGCATGATGTCATAACCTGAAGTGGGCTTATGGGCTACGCCTGATTGCCGAAAATATAGAATTGTCCATAAATATTGCAAACCGTGTAAAGCATACATGCGTTATTGTTTAGTTCACCGACCAATGCAGCTACCACAGATAGAGGTGTTACTGAGACATTTAAGCCCATTCTATTCAACAAGGTTTTTGCCTGTAGCCCTGAGTATGAACTTATTTTGACAAGTTACATTTATCAAACTTTGTTGCCATGGAAATGACAACTGAAGGACAAATAGATTAGGCCCTCAAGAGCTATTTTTTACGGAGAACAACATTTTTTGCGTGACGTCAATCAATACAAGGTACCGCGTTACTACAACCTAGGGTCCAAAATAAAGCTGACAATTTTCAGTCCTGAAGCAGCTACTGAGAGTAGTCAAGCATTGCATCCACGCGTAAAACTAAACAGTTCAAGTGTACAGCTGATTCCTTCAGTTTAATTGGCAATACTATGTCCACAAACTACAGCAACAGTCCCTCCCTGATGCACATGCCTAGAAACACAAAGTCAGCCTGAGCACACCAGACATGGGGTGAGCGCAAGTGCAGTTGAAAGGAGTATTGTTTGCTTTGGTTATGCCTCAATGGCGGATCTAGGATATCACAAGGGGGGGGCAACATTTTGTCTGTAAACATTTGTTCAAAGCACGATTGTAGGTGCGCATAGCACCGAATGGGGGGAGGTCAGGATTGAGGCAAACCCCCCTCCCGTCCAGGAAATTTTTCTGTTATTTCCTCTAAAAATCAAGCATTTTCCTTGATTCCCGAAGTATTATCTAAAAAAACGGCAAAAAAACACAAAGAAAGTGTCAAACAGGAAAAACTGCTAGTACAACAGACTCGAACTCACAACCTGGCGGATAAAGCGTGCGTGCTTTACCACTGCACCACCACGACTTAATGCCTAACTTGATCTAAGAGACCTACTTGTTTATGGTCCACAGCATTTGTGCGCGAAACCTCCTTCTTTAGTAATGTTTATTACATGTTTTATATTTCGTGCAATCAGTTCGTAACAAATTTGTTGTATTTAAAATAGTCTTCAATTGCCCAAAAGATCAAATCTGTTTTTTGTGTGGACAATAATGACGCGATTGCTTTGGAAATCGTCTTAAGTAAAGGTTTGGCAAAGAGAGAATTATGTTTCTGAGTGATTCACTAAGGCTTCAATTACAATTGACATCTTACCAGCAGCTTCTGTTTTTTCATCATCACTCAGATTCAATTTTGTTTAAAAAATGAAGTGATTTTCTTCATTGCACAGTGGAGCAGACGACGGAAACGGAGTCGTTGAGTCCAGTGCCACTGCCGGGATCACCTGGGATATTGCAGGGGAGCGCCTATACTTAGCCATAGTTACGATTGTGCCGTGTTCCGAATTTGAGTCTTGAAATTAGATCTGAGCCCCCCCCCCCAAACACTAAAACTGCACACATTTAAATCTTGTTTCAGCTGTATAATTCTAATTACCAGGGTTAATTAATAAACTGAACATTTCCCTATGCTTTTGCTGTTTTATGTTTTTGCGATAGCCAAGGGGGTTGGGAGGGGGCCCGGGCTCCCTGGCCCCCCCCCCTAAGTCTGCCTATGTGCCTAGTGTCTGCTTGCATGGCGGAATGTTTGAAAATTCCACTGCCCACTGGTAAACTATGCATGAGTACACGCTTTTGTTGTGTGTTTGGATGCAGACCTCAACATGGAAATGTGATTTTTACACTTGCCAGATCATCAGCTACTAACAGTATACAGAACAACAAGGCCGGGCCCGCCCTGGCTAGTCAATACGTCATCTGTGAATACTATAAGGAAGTTGATGAGGCTGAAATAAAAATGCTCAACTGATTTACTTTTTAATTGATGAAATAAAGAATACCAAACACTACGGATGAAAACAGTTACACCGTTTACTACTGAATTATTTTGTGCCTGCATTAGACTCAATTGATGTAAATTTGAGTAGGCGAGCAGCTGTTTACGGTGACGCTTTTAAGACATTTTAAAGACATTTTTAACACGTTTCGTTGAATGCATCAAAAGAACAATAACACTATCGCAAAGTTGAAATACATGTACTTACATAGATCTTGCATTTATCTAATCAACATCCTTTTTAGACAATTTCCAAGTGTTTACTGTTACATGATGTTTGATGGTAAATAAAAATGACATGTTTTTCCTTCGGCCATAGATCACGAAAGTAAACGTGCAATGGTTTGCAAATGTTCTTAAGTGCTGGTGAAAATTAGATTATTTAAACTGCCAAAAGCATCGCAAATCGAAAGGCTAGAAAATGACCAATGAAGATTTGCCACGTACTCTGTAGTTGATGTCGTCTCAAATAATTCGTTCATTTGGCACAAAGACATGCCTTTGCAGAATTGACAAGGGCAGTAATTGCACAATTAAAAAAATTCAAGAAGGTTGGCATTCACCTAGGTTACAAATAAGTTTTAATCTCACCCAAAATTTTAACGATTTTAAAACAATAAGCAACCAGAAACCAGTTTCACATTAACGCGTGCTTTTTTGTAAAAACATGCATTAGTATAACAAACTGGCGACAAGTCAGGTAATTTAGAAGTAATGCCAAGAGTTTCTCACCTGCTAACACCTTACACTGGATGGCTACTGATTAGTCAGTAAGCATCGACACAAACTTATGCAAAAAGTAGTAGAACAGAACCCAATTTTCAAGACCACAGGCCAAAATACCGTTTCTAACAAAAGAACAATAAGACATAGGCATGGTAACAAACATATCTTTAAACATTGACGAACTTCTGAAAATCTGATGGCTTGGAGTCCTAATTATTAACACGGCACAAATGTTGAGAGCAACAGTTATCGAAACACACTCCTTGCGCAGTCGTCAATCCTTTGGTTTGCACCACTCACAGATTCACCTATTTACTGCATGATTTGGCCTCACATGCAAAACCCTGTGAAAGAACTGTTCCCTCCTTACTTTGATCTAAATAATAAATTCTTTTGCCGAGGAAGTCGCAGTGCGCAAAATAAACTGAACATCCATATTACAGCGGCAACTGGTACTGAAGGAACATTAGCTAACCAGGTACAAGTTTGTGTATCTCTAAAAGGCAGGTCACAAATATCCATTTTCTGATTAGCAGCGATCCATTGAAGTATCTCTGTCATACCAGAACAACCCTGCAGCATCACATACAACTCCCACGTGAAGAGGGTGGAAATTGAAATGTGGGAGATGTTACTGTGATTTTTTCGCATCTTTATTGTCGAGCTGTCAAATTACAGTGGCTCCAGGTGAACCCATCCCATACACAGCCAAATAATTAGAAAGTGAAAGAAATCACATTTCCACACTCCACTCAACCAATTTCACATTTTTCAGATGGAAATGGGATCTCATATACAGCCCCACAATCAAGGGATTGAGTGCCCTAACATACGTAGTTTAAGATTTTCTTTCCATATACTTCAAAAAACAATTGTCCGTAGGCCGTTTGTTTCAAGAACCTTTCATGCCTACATCAACATGTCCATGTTTTGGAGAGTGTTAATTGTTATGAACCAGTAACTTCAATCTCAGGTTAAAAAAGCTAAGAATGCAAGTTATGGTTATCTCAAACCTGATTTAGTTACTACTATTGTAACTCATATATCAATAAACAGGCTATGTTAACCAGTAAAATACATTTCTGAAAGAAAAAAGACCAGAGATTATAAAAACGTTTTATGATGTGCCATTGTTTTTAGTATATTGCCAACTTTTGAAAGACAAAATTTAATTTTTTAAGAAAGGTACATGCATGGCAAAATACCCCTTTAGTCAATCTTAATGAAACCCTTTTGAAATAAAAATTTCACAATAAATATCTAAAACGCTGTGAGGAATTTTCGATTATTTATTTTGTTTTGTTTCTAAGATAAATTAACTCAAAAAACGTAAGGTATTTTTGAAATAAATAGCAGTCGTATTCGTCTACCTTACGGAAGACAACTATTAAGCTATTAAAAGAAAAATCCTGCATTCTGGTGAATAAATATTAAAATTGGAAAGTGTGAGTGAAATTCACTGAGCCATTTTCGAGAACTCATGTTCCTAAGTTCACATTAAGTCACTTTTCCAAAGTCCAGAAAAAACCAAAAATGTTTAGAGTCGTGAAAATCTGAAGGTTGCCGATTAATTATTTGGTGAAAACTTGTTTTTTCTCAATATAACCTACATATGCTATTACCTTGTTAGCTATTTGAACATTCACTCGTAATGTTAATGGAAATGGCATTGCACAATCAACTTAAGAATCACTAATTTTGCGATGTCCATTGACAACGAATCAAGTGAAGCTGGTTTAGGGGAGGAGTTTACGTCAATAGTACAACAGTACTAGAACACAACGCATACGAAGTACACGCCGGGGAGACTGAAAGAAACCAAGTACAAAATGTAGGCTAAAAATCGGGTATCTGTAGTTAAAGTGCACCCTGAGCACAAGATCGAAAAAGCAAAACGTCAGATTACAGGTGAAATGAATGGATTTGGGTGAGATTTCATCTTTTTTCATGACTTGCTGTGTTTGGGATATACTAGACACCATGCAGTGGTTTGATGCATTCATCGTAGCATTTGCAACGGTTTTACGTACACAGACGTGCAGCTCAGTCAGAAACAACAAAACGTTATGTCTTTGTTTTCCGTGTCATCTTTCCATGCTGTGTTAACGTCGTTAACTCAATCATACGGCAAATCAATGGATGGAAGGACAGCGAATTGTGGGAAGTGTTTAAGCCAAACGGGAGGTTCAATTAGAGTGACAGCTCAGTGACCTTTGAACTTAGATATGAAGTCAACAAATTTCCATGCGGTTAAAGGCCAGAGAGGTGGTTCTCTTTTACCTTTTTTCTCACTAAATGGTATATATTTCGTATTTGAAGTTCCCCGAGAATGAAGATAGGGTATTTTTGCTACACCTGAAATATTACAAAGATGTCCACTTTTTGTGAATAAGGTTCTGAGATGTGTTCAAAGTGCCAACAAACCGGCAATCCATCGAAAGAACTAAGTTTAGACAACTTGCCGCTATAAATTTGGCCACAATCTGTTCCTTACTCATATGACAAGTGATTTCTTGTCCTGCAGTTACACCATGCACAGCAAATTAATGGACACCCAATGACAAATTGTAGAGCCTAGTCTCAAGCAATAACGGAGTGCCAGGTATTTCCAAGCCAATTTCAAAATGGTACATCAGGTCTAAATAAAATATTGGCTTTCGTGATGGAAGGCAGTTTTATAGTCAGTCACTTAACTTCACAGTAAATAGGTGAATGTAAATGAAGAGCATAGCTGGGGTATGAACAGTTAATTTCAGTATCATCAGAGTTATCCATAAGTGTTGATGTCAGTAACGACACGTACTGTAGTGTTATTTGATATTTATTTCAAATATTCACCAATCTCCCTCGACTACAAGCATTTAATTTCATTCTTATGAATGATACTTCCAATTTGAAAAATACATCTGCAAAACGTTTTCGGAGTCATCATGAGACAACTTCAATGACCCACACATCAAGGCATGATCAGCTCAATACCTGCTATTTGAGCTGCTTTGAAAAGTTCCCATAACTTGGCAGTTTAAGTTGACACCCTTCCTAATGGGGTTAATTTGGTATGAAAAGGCCTTTAATGGTGAATTGTGAAACCACTGGATGGGAAACCGAAACTCTCATTTTTACACAGTACGATTGTGTTAATATGAATATTCCCAGAAATCTGTAATATGTTAGCAATCCAAATATCAAAAAAGAATAAAACATACAGAGATCAAAAAATTCCTTAAAAACATCATCAGTCAAAAGATGTGAAATGAAAAGCTACATGACATAAATCCTTACCTAAATGGTCTGATCCGTTAAAGTACTACTCCTAGAGGCAACAGTATGCCAACATATATCTGTGATTGTTCTGATCAATACACGGCACAGTGTTGAATATAACGCATATATACAAATCACTAATTAGGAAGTGAAATATCACACAGTCATTTGAGACACACACACACTCTCCATCTCTAATAGCAAATGTTTTATTGAACACTGCTTTCAAGATAAATACCAGCATTTCTGTATTATTAGGAGTTACTGGTATCGTTTTCCATTGAACAAACAAACCTGAAGCTATGGTAGTTAATTCAGTTAAGTTTGCACTTAGAAGATCTCCAGACTTAATATAAAACAGCAATGTTTCTATCACTTTCCATTCAGGCACTAAATGCTACAATATTTCCAAAGGCATCAAGTATTTTCCTCGACCATTTCACAAATCAAAAAAGAATGTATTTTTAATTTGAATGAATATTTTCTAAACACCTGAAACTAACCAATAAATCTGAAATTAAATAACGTGATCCAAATCCTCTGAAGGATACTATTGTTGGACGAAACATAGAATATAATTATATAAAAATAAAACAACAACAATAATGGATCAACCGAAATTTTCGGATATAATTGCATCCTTTCTCAAAAGAAACAGAAATAAACTAAAATTAAGCACATAATGAAAATGTTAGATTGTTGTGGAAAATACCTATTAAACTGTAGATTGACAGGCAATCATTTTTTAAGACCACACACACTATAAAACTACTTTTCACATTTGAATTTTCTGTAGTACTGCAGAATGCATGCAGTGTCGACATGAGATGACAAGTTTCTGTCTCGATCACAACAGTAAAACTTATTACCATGTAGGCAGAAACCACAGTAATTGCATATTGTTATACACCCAATTGAGCCACATATGCCAATGACCAATATACCGTACTGATGTCATCAATTTAAGAAATGCTTAACTTCCCATTTTAGTGATTTTGTATCGAGGAAACCTCGACAAGGGCAGAAGAATGTGAGATTTCCCTTATGGTGCAAACCCTGAAACACTTTACGTGACATAAATGCCAACCAGTCAAGCCAATCTACAATAAGGGACATCTATTGATTTTGCAAAGTATTTCAGCACCAATACGAAAAGTTCTATTACTTCCAAGTCTTAAAATAACTTAAAGTAATTTGCTGAGCAGCTGACTCACATTGAAGACCTAAAAGAATACACTATTACACAAAAAATAGAAAATATTTTCACTAAAAATGTCACAAATGGGCAATAATTTAGCAGTCTCTGACTTTAACTTTATCTAGGTAAGGTCACGTTAAAGACACCATAAAATGAGCCAACTGTCTCTTAGATGTGTTAAATACATGTGCTTTTGTGCAACATATCTCTGCTTCATTTTATTCCACATAGCCACTAATTTGTTACTACACATTTTATGCACCCCATATTATGTGCCCCCATTGGATACCCCTCTCATTTGCTTGACCTATTACAGTCGACTGGTGTATTGACATCATCTTTGTGACCAGCACATTACCCACTAACCACAGCCTGAACAGCTGATCGCCTGCAAGGCCAGTAAAAAATTAAGGTAGTTTGCTCAAGGAACGTCACCAATTAGAAACATCGCCGACATTAGGCATCAATGTCGATTGATAACGCCATTATTAACCAAAATAATTGTGTCAGGTAAAGCACCCTTCGAACCCAACACACTTAACAGCGGCATAGATCTCGGATAGGGCGCTATGGATTCACTCATTGTGAACCAAGTTTCGAAGTAATTGCACCCATGTAAAACGCCATACAACAGCTACGTTTCGTACTAAATCTGACAACGACAAACTTACCGAACTCTGTGGTGTAAAAACTTATTTAGTTTTCACATAACATGTCCTGATTATACACTAACAATATCCCTGACAATAAATCACTGCGGCACTGGTCGGTACCATTGTTTGTGCACAAGGTATACAATCGTGACTCAGAAATGTCATTAACGATATATGTAAATGTATGACTCATTTTATCTCAAAAAAAAAACAAACGTGAAGATGACAACCCTTGGCTGTTACTTGTCAAATGACGGTCATAACTTGTCTTGCAGCAGCAGAGTAATCATAAGTTGGCAAGAAATTCTCAAGCCCTCGTTTCTGGGACAGCGCGCGCGACATATGTATGAGTCATCTATCACTCACATGTTGCTGCCAATGTATCGAGTACTCCAGCGGTGGGTACTTAGACGTGCACAACTCCCAAGTCGCACATCAAAAGAGAACGGCGGCAGTTCTAAATAAAATAGTGTACCCGCTTGACTCGATCAAGCGCTTAGGTGTTGCATACCTAGCTACTCGAATGCATGTGACGATAAGATAGTGCTGATTCAACTTTAGCCTTGTGACACATTCTTTGAGCTCGTATCGCGAAAGGGTGTACTTACAAACCCCGCATGTACGGGCAGTACCGCTTTGTGTACAGTTTGGAGGCACGCACTGGAAAAAGTGTGCAGTCATCATGTCGATGGGTTGTGCTATGACGGGAATGCCTTTATTTCAATGACTTCAAGCCATAAAATGCCTTGTGCAATTGGTCTTTCACATCGAAAGGTATTTTAAATATGGCAACCTATTCATTGCGCTAACTTTGTCTGTCCTTTTTATTCAGATATTTTGTCCCCACCTCAATTGGTTAGACATTCCTGCGGGTCTCAGTGATTGGCATGCAGGTAGTTGCGTCGGCCACGGGCTAAGTTTCGTACGCCTTGTGTAAATTGCCTTTCTCTTCAAATGAAGAACAATAGAAATAAAAAAGATGAATTCTGTCGTGTCAAGGTGGCGACATAATCGTTGTGTTAGTTTTGTGTCATTTTTTGTTTGATATTTTGCCCGTACCTCAATAGCTTAGACCTTCCCGACAGTCTGGTATGCTTTTTTGTGTCAATCACGGACATTTAAAATGAATTGACCAGTTGACCTATACTGTTGTGCTAGAATCTAAATCCAATGCATACTATTCCCCTGGCAAGTTAAGGACGGGTGACTTCCGACACAATTTCAACTTAAAATTTGAATGTGCCGATGTCGCAGCGTGTGCTCATCAAGTTATATTTTTCGTCGTAGAAATCACAGTGAAACCAAGAAAAAACCTGGTGGAAATAAATAAATGTATTTGAATTTCACGGGAAAATTTCGCTACATAATTTCCCCAATTTTTTACTGCAAGAAATAATGCAAGATTAATTTGAATTCTACCGTATTAGCAATTTCGTTGAATGATTATACATTTTACTCACT
Organism: Phoronis australis; assembly: GCA_002633005.1. Classification (NCBI taxonomy): domain Eukaryota; kingdom Metazoa; phylum Phoronida; family Phoronidae; genus Phoronis; species Phoronis australis. The sequence continues at coordinate 224,329 of NMRA01000261.1, forward strand.
AACAACAAACATTGCCTTCGAGACGGTGCGTAGCGTTTTCTGTGACAATTGGCCGATTTTCCCCTTCAGTTTCATTTTAATCGGGTTCCTCTCGTTTGAACACATACGGCGCTAATTAATCCAAACGTTGTTTCTACATTTCCTTAATGTTCTATTTATCCGAACATTTCATTGAACTCTTCTGCTGTAACGTCCGACCATCGCAAGGTATAATGCTTTTCTGGCCCAAGTGCAAAAAGTCTCGGGCCATTCGTTTGTATCATGTTGCGTGGCAACCTTTCACGTCGTAAGATGTGTAACGCTGCTTTACGCCCCAACATAATCCCGCAATTATCACGGAGCGACTATAAACAGATTAGTTTTCAGGTATAAGCATTCCGCCAGGATGTCGTCGTGGGTTCAACGAGTCTCCATTCATAGCCAACCTGTCCCACACTGCACATAGGGACCCTGTACTTTAACTGGTTCGTTAGACCCCGATGTCTTTGTGAATAAACATTTGATGCTAGACTGAGTAAGTGGTCCCTGCCGAGACCGCACTACTGACTTCGGCGACGCTAGGCTATCGTGGCACAGCAACTTGTAGGATATTACATGCAGGTGGAAGTGTTGAGATATGTGTCATAGTATTTTAACTTTGTCTCTAATAGATGTAATTTTGAAATTCTGTGATTTGAAATATGCACCCATCACCATAAGGTAAATTCCCTGTGGCAACGGACAGTAAGTCTCCGATCACAACAATGTCATTTGTGTCGATTAATATGGGCGCCACTTAAAGTTTTTTTCGGTGCTAAATGGGGTTCCTGATGGGGTACTACGACAGTACGTGGCGTAATTACTTTATGTCAAGAGTAAACGAAGAGATGATGTGTTTGTGTTGATCAATGATACATATATTCAACATGTTTAAAAGTCATTTGGCCATTATAGGGTGTCTTTAAAGGAGTTGAGAAACACTTTGGAGTATTTTTCTGAAATATCATAAAAATACACACTTACTGTTAAAACCACAAAGTGTTGATTAAAGGAATATTTCTCTTTGTCCATGAATTTCTTCTCAAATCATGCTTACTCTTTTCTTCTCCTCGCCATCTATGTCATTGCGTTGTTGGCTGTGCCATTGTACAGTAGGTGTCAGTGTCTTCAGTTAATATGGTCTTTAAGGTTGTCCTTCGCATCACTATAGGGCATTGTCGGCACCTAAAACAACCACACATTAACTGGTGCTTAATATAACAGTAGTCTTAAAACTAGTATAAGAATTAATTGCCCTTCTAGGTATGTGACACCTCACAAAATTTAGATGTTGTGTGATCACCATTTAAAATGAACAATAGTCACCAGAATTACCTGACGACTGATTTGAGAGCTGATTCATATGTCTGATCAGTATTATCAAATGTCCTTGGAAACTATGTAAGACGTTGCATGCAGGAGTTATCAGTGTGGTGAGAAATGATAGCCAAATTTTCAAACACAAGCTTGTCAGGTAGTCTGAAGTTACAAAATGAAAGAAGTAACAATCAGTACATTTGACCAAGAAGTGAGACAGTGACAAAGGCAATGGAATCGGAGATAACAGTGCCCATGACCCCAATGATGATACCAAGGATGATTACAAAGACACTGGCACTGAATATGTCGCCATCAACAATTAAAAGCAATGTTGACAAGCCCGCCAAATTTCTGAGTCCAAGGCAGTGACTTCATTAACTGAACAGGACAAAATATGATGTCAATTTTGGGTTGAAATCGCCAACCAAAGTGATTGCGGAGCACAGTTACATTATAGTTTGTTGTTCACTAGAAGGTTTAGCAGGGAAAACAATGAAATCACCTAGACATCATCCGAGAGCAGGCAGAGTGGCCTAAAGGGATAAGTGTTTGATTCCTTTACAGAAGGTTGGGGGTTTGAAAGGTGCTTTTGTCTTCACAATAGAAATTTGTTTGCTAAATTTCATGAAAAATCAAGGAACTCTGAAGTTACAGAGGCACGTAAAAAATAAAATTGCCACTAGGGAACACAGGTGTGGCTAGATTGGTCTGAAACGCCAAGTCATCTGTTGCCATGTCCATAGGAACACATTTCTTGTATTTCACAAAGATCTTGCAAAGGGTAAAGAAGATACAGCCGTGGACGCACATAAATACAAGAGCAACATGGAGCGTTGAAATGCGCCCAAGAATGCACCGCAAACGGTGTGCTTCTAGGGGTGTTTATTTGTATCATAAAAAGGGCCACTAGATGGCACAAAATACATTGAATCCATCTGAAAACTGGTAAATGTCATCAAAGCTATTTTCAAAATTCATATAAGTCTGTCAAGGAATTTATGAGAAACCGAGGAAATCGGAAAAAATGAAATTGCCAATAGGAGACTATGGGCGCAAAAACATAACTGCAAAAGTTGTTGCAGTCATCGGAAAATCATCGTCAACCTTCCTCAATAAGAACATAAATGCCAATTATCACAATCATCCTTAGAGTGGAAGTGGTTTGGCTGGTAGAGGAGTGGATGCCAAAAACAGACTATACCGGACACCAGACGAATGGACAGGGATGACGGTATATAATGCACCCACATATTTATATCTGGGTACACGCTGAACCAGACATGTGCCGCTAAATGTAAGCCCATTGCACATATCACCTGGAACCATTTGTATGCATTATTACTATATAGTTAAAACCGAGCTGAGGAGCTAGAGACCTGACTCAACGATCTAGCACTGCGACCTGAACCCACAAACTTCAGTGAAGGAGGTGGACACTTATATCCACTAAGGCACACTGCCTCCTCATAAGGTCAACGGGTCACATTTTCTATATAAGGGAAATGTGCAACATCTATGCATTGCACTAAATAAGCCAAAGGAGAGGTGCTTTGCCTTGTGAGAGAAAAGCAACGAAGTGACATTCAAGCAGAACAGAACGATTTTTTTTTTGAAAATTGAAACTAAGGTAAAATGCAACGATTTTTTTTTTTGAAAATTGAAACTAAGGTAAAATGCTTGGACGTGAACAGAAATTCAAAATCTTGACAAACAAATCGCAAAAATGCCTAGTGAACAGGTTTGACTTCTTTTTCAATGGCAGAGAACCACTCTGAATAATGTAATCTAGTCCAATTTTCATGTTCTCTGACATTTTAAACAACAAATCAAGAATGAGAATATTATTTTGACACCCAATTAAACCCATTCCACTGGACTGACCTGTTCATAAAACACAGCCTTTGAAACATCCCAGCAACACAAGAGTTGTAGATGTGGCCCATGGCATGAAATGCCCCACTGTGTTGTCACAAGTTTTCTGATGTCATTGTTCCACATACACAAGATCACCTAAACCTCACGCCATTTTCGTATTGTCCGAATCCACACTAAAACTCACGGGTACCACAACCTTCACATGACAACCTGAAATTACAAATATTGATAAAGCACTAGCTAAGGTGCTGCAGTAACAGTCACCGAAATAGTTCTAGGCTCAGAATGAGAAGCTGGTATGCATTTATTCACATGACGAGAAGTGCATTTATTCACATGACGAGAAGTGCATTTATTCACATGACGAGAAGTTGAGTACAACATAGAGTTGTGAAATATGCCATTATAGACAAAAATGACAGACACTTATTACGTAACTACAAAATATTTAGGATTATTATGACACAGGGTGATCACCTGTACTATGCCAGGCCACAGACAGTGCTGGTCTTCAATAGAACAATTTATGGAAATGCAGGTGTATCTTTGGTAAAAGCAAGTCGATTTTGACCAAAAACATACAAAATCATTTTGGGAGTTTAATAATTCTCTCCTAAAAAAAATTGAGTATATTGCTGCAGTCAAGAATACTATTAAATTAGTTAAACAACAGTATATGACTGACGACATTCAGACAGTTGATACTACAAATAATTCAGATTTTGTCTATAAATGATCAACTTTTTCTTGAAACGTTGTTGATGGAGATTCACGGCACAACAATTTCCTTTGCTACTTACTTAAAAAGAAAAGTGATAGAGTTGAGCAGCAACTTATCAAAGAAATAAGTTTGTTGGAAAAAAGTCTAAGCTTTGACAGGGAACTACTGGAACAAAAAATAATCTACTTGCCGAGCTAAGGCAAAATAAGTTAAGAGGTTTTATGACTAGGTCGAGATCAAGATGGATTGAAGAAGGTGAAAAGCCTTCCAAATATTTTCTTCACTTGGAAAATAGGCATTACACAAGTAGATCTATGCCTTTTTTGAGGAAATCTGACAACACTAAAACCAATAGTGAAGAAGAGGTTATTCAGGCAACCAAAACTTTTTATGAAAATCTATACAAATATAGACAGTCTAACAATACTGCTTTAGAAACTCTTCTTGATATCGTGGTGTCTCCAAACTGAATGAGACAGACATAGGCGGATTGGGGGGGGGAGCCCAGGGGGTCCTGCCCCACCCCCTCCTCCCTTTGGCTGCCGCAAAAAAATAAAACAGCAAGAGCGTAGGGAAATGTTGAGTTTATTAATTAACCCTGGTAATTAACACTATACAGCGGAAACATGATTGAAATGTGTGCAGTTTTAGTGTGTTGGGGGGGGCTTCAGATCCAATTTCAAGTGTTAAATTCGGAACACGACTCAATCGTAACGGAACTATGGCTAAGTATAGGCTATCCCGCGATATCCCAGGCGACCAGCAGTGGCGCTGCACACTACGACTCCGTTTCCGTCGTCTGCTCCACTGTGCAATGAAGAAAATTTATTTCATTTTTTAAAGAAAATGGAACCTGAGTGATAATGAAAAAACAGAAGCTGCTGGTAAGATGTCAATTTTGATCGAAGCCTTAGTGAATCACTCAGAAACTCATAATTCTCTCTTTGTCAAACCTAAAGACGATTTCCAAAGCAATCGCGTCATTAATGCCAACACAAAATAACGGATTTGGTCTTTTGGGCAATTAAGACTATTTTAAATACAACAAATTTGTTACGAACTGATTGCACAAAATATAAAAAGTGTAATACACATTACAAAAAGAAGTAGTTTTCGCACGCGAACGCTGTGGACCATAAACAAGGTCTCTTAGTATCGAATTACGAGTGAAATTCGTGGTGGTGTAGTGGTTAAGCATGTGCGCTCTAAACCCCAGGTCGTGAGTTCGAGTCTGTGGTAATTGCAGTTTTTTTCAAGTTTGACACGTTCTCAGTGTTTTTTATTTCTTTGCTTTTTTTCTTGGATAATACTTCAGGAATCTAGGAGAATGCTTGATTTTTAGAGGAAAAAAAAAGAAAAATTTTCCTGGGCGGTAGGGGGGTTTGCATTCGGTCCTATGCGCATCCACAATCATGCTTTGCGCAAATGCTTACAGACAAAATGTAGGGCCCCCCCTTGTGATATCCAAGATCCGCCACTTAGTTCTGCAAAGAACTATGCACAGGTCGAGAAAGAGGGACTAGCTCTGATTTTTGGTGTGAAGCGCTTTCACATGTACTTATTTGGTCGTATGTTCACTCTTGTGACTGACCACGAGTCGCTTACTCGCATTTTTGGGCCTAAGGCTGGAATTCCAACGATCGGAGCTGCTCGTTTTAAGCGCTGGGCACTGGTGTTATCCGGTTACAATTTTGAGATAGTGCACAAGTGATCACATCTGAATGCCAATGCTGATGCACCGAGTCATCTTCCGTGGATCAGCCAGAAACTGCGTCTAAAGTGGAGACTTACTCGATTCTCTTTGTTACCGAGGACTCTATTCCGGTAACGGCATCTGACATCCGTGATTCTACCCGTAAGGACCCGATTCTTTCTAGGGTATATGATTTTGTATCGCATGGCTGGCCTGATCATGTCGATAGTATTGAACTGCAACCGTATTTTCTGCGCAGAGATGAAGTGTCACTTGAAGATGAATGCCTTTTGTGGGGCCATTGAGTTATTATACCAGCCAAGTTTCAAGCTAAACTTATGTCGGATGTGCATGATTTGCATACCGGTATGGTGCGGATGAAATCGAACGCCAGTGGTTACTTTTGGTGGCCTGGCCTGGATAAGGACATTGAGGATTTAGTGCGTTCGTGTGGTTATTGTGCTCGATTTCGTAACATGCCAAAACCTTCACCATTGATTCCGTGGCCATGGGCAACCAGGCCCTGGCAGAGAGTACACATCGATTATGCTGAAAAGGATGGTAAGGATTATCTTATTGTTGTGGATAGCCACTCCAAGTGGTTGGAGGTGTTTCCCATGTTGGGAACGACTTCAACTCACACCATTGTGAAATTACGTCAGCTGTTCGCGTCTTACGGCTTGCCTTATGAGCTTGTGTCAGATAATGGCCCACAGTTTCGATCCGCAGAATTTGAGACATTTCTGCGCTTGAATGGTGTCAAGCACACGTTCAGTCCCAATTATCATCCTGCTAGTAATGGACAGGCGGAACGTTATGTGCAGATTTTCAAAGACATGTTGGACAAATCTGATACACGCTTGCCATTGTCGCATCGCTTATCGAACTTGTTGTTCTCATATCGCAACACGCCACATTCTGTCACTGACAAAACTCCAGCCGAACTATTTCTGAAACGTGCTCCGTGCACTAAGCTCACCCTGCTGAAACCGAACTTACAGGAATCTGTGGAAAGGAAGCAGAGTTGCCATAAATCCACTCATGATGGTCAAACACCTAAACTGCGACAGTACAATCTTTATCAACATGTACTCGTTTGGCAAACACGCGGTGGGAAGGAGAAATGGATTCCAGTGTTGTCACCAAGGTTACTGGACCATTGACATATGTAGTGCAAGTGTATGGAAACAATTATCGTTTCGTACATGCTGATCACCTTATTGCAGACGATTCTTCTATTCCTGAACGCGTTGAACTTAATTCAGAGCAGATATCTGTGGACCAGGCATCGATTGCGGCTAGCGATTCACCAGTTGAATCAGTCAGTATTTCAAACACACATTCGGACTCGAGATTTTCGGACTCTGCACCTGTGTCACCTGAGTTGGTGTCATTGCGCAGGTCCACTCGTGTTACTAAGGCACCGGACAGATTGGATTTGTGATTTGTGTCTTAGCTGAACATTAGTTTAAGTGCATTTGTAGTTATCCTTGGAACTTGAGCGTTAATGGTGACGGAACTTTATTTCAAGGACATTTAAGTGGTTTGTTAGTCTCATGTAGGAGGGAAGAGTGTGGTATACCCTGCTTACTAGTTTGTGAGATCACCACGAGAAGTCTCCGGTAGCGGGGGCTTCCAGGGGATCACATGTTTTTAGTTAAGTAGAAATATACTCTTTTCTTAGTAATTAATAGTAATACACTACGGGGTGCATGCAAACTCTGGGAATCAACCGACACTCACCTTGCCCATTACAGCCGTTTAAGTGAAAAACAATGCAATAAACTTTCCTGCGTAACTCTCCGCCTTTTCTAACAATGAAAAGTATGTCGTTGTTTTGAAAACAGTACGCTCGTGTCACGCACACGCGCCATTTCCTAAATTTTTGCGACATCTCTCGGGAGATGATGATAGCTTGGCACCAGCAAAATTCGTTTTTTCGGTATCAAAATTCTAAAAATTTATAATGAGGTGAAACCAGTTCAAATAATTTGTTGTGACGTGTACGCTCTTGTGAAAGAACAACAGTTGATTGAAGAATCGGCGAAAAAAGAAACTGGCCAATAGGTGATGATGGCAGTATTTCATGGCGCGGAAAGTCCTCGCTAAAGATGATGCTCCACAACTTTAGCAGCACAAAAACAGTAACAGTAGAAAGCCATTTTATCCAACGCCATTAAATAATTTAGTTTACCAAGGAAGACTGTTTACTGTTGTTTTTAATGACACTAATTTTGAGTCAGATTTTATCTTACCACTTTTGACCCACATCGGTGCAAAGCTGTATATTTAGTATACACAGCTTTGTACCAACTACCAAGCCTAAGGCTAGTGTTTTAGTAGGCAATGACCATCGCCTCTGTTGGCTTCGGGCCAACAGAGGCGATGGTCATTGCCTAGTGTTTTAGTTACTTTGTCTTTGATAAGTTTGATGTCCTGCTGATTACACTTTGGCCAAGGCTACAGTAGTCTCTGACTACTCTTTCCGTCACTCACGCAACAACAGCTTATTATTCTAGACTTCAGACTTCAACTTCACCCTGGTTATTCAGTAATCGTGTCTCCCGCGAGTTGAGTTTGGGTGGTGTTGATTGGACATTCATTGACGGCGCCTGTTCGTCTGCTTAACAAAAACATCTTTTCCAGTATAGAACTGCCGTATAATAGCATTATCAGGAAAGTTTAATATAATTAAGAATTTCGTCCGCAACTAATTCTTTATTTACCAGTAATTGATTAATAACCGGCAGTATGAGGAAGATATTTGGGATTATCTTTTATTCGAATGTATTCTTTTTTGTTTCCGGTAGAATCGAACGATTTGCTGGTGCGACAAAATGCACCAATCGTGATTGTGATTGGGTTGGTGTGTTGACTGCCCGTGAGTGAACAAGGTTCGTCGAGTTCCGAACGGTATCTGAATGCGAATTCGGAGATTTTAATTCTCACGTTAACAAACATAGAGTACGGTGAGTTGTGTTTGATATGTTTTTATAGCCAGCCATGTGTCAAAATGCACGGCACCAGCAAAAAAGCGTTTTTCGCGAGCGTGTCTAATTTGTTTGGCCTACTAGACACCCGGGGGGGGGGCGGCCCGTGCCTGCAGGCGTGTGACCGTGTACCAAAAATTGCGCGTAGGCGGTACTTTTTCAGCAAGTTCTGGGTTGTCGTTTAGGCAATGACCATCGCCTCTGTTGGCCCGAACCAGAGGCGATGTAGAGGCTATAGGCGCTCTGTACGCCGGAAGCTTTTCGGCGAATTATGCCTCGCACCGACTAAACCATCAAAGTCACGTTGTTATAAATACCTTTTGCGCATAGAGGAACACC
>NMRA01000261.1:234235-404554 GCA_002633005.1 Phoronis australis
GGGGGGGGCTCAGGCAGAATCGTGTTGGGTTTTTTTTAGTCCTCCGATAGATTTTGGGGCGCCAGAGTCGCATCGCCGGCCCCCGTCAACTTTTCAGGCGCCTGAGCATACCATCGCGCTTTGCCCAATTGTCCGAGGCAACAAGTATGGGCCCCCCCTTATGGTATCCTAGATCCGCCACTGAGACCTGGCACCCGCAATAGAAGTCTCTTAGCAATTTTTGGTCCACGCCTGCAGGCACCTTAGATCGCCAATGAATTATGTGCTTTCCGTGTTGGGTTTTGTTGATGTTGCTACTTGAGAAATGCTCACCAAAAATGAAAGCGCTTTCCGTGAGCGTCATTCAATTGCACAATCTCAGTAAGGGTTTCGAAGCACCTAAGGTATATTCTGGGAAGCGATGTCAGGTGGTGCTTTTATAAACAATAATAATGCATTTCCTGTGGACACCGAAAAGTATGCAGACAATAACCTTGTAATTGGAATGCTCAACCAATTAACTGTTTGATTCACAAATGCTGAAGCAATTACCTGTTATAATAAATTGGATATAAAGTGCTCTTCCAAAACTTCAGTCATCTCCCTTTCCACGGTTTGTTCTAAAAATGCAAATTATAGGTCAGCTAACCAAAAATAAATTGTCACCTTGATTATAAGGAAACAGGTCTGTCAACAGATGTTTTTAAGATATCGCCAAGTAAATTGACCTGGTAATGAGATTGGACTTAACGTATTTGGTCAAAAAGGACAAGATTTATTGACAGATGAGTCTGAACTTGTTGATCTTATTGGTTTTTAATATATTTCCACTGAAAGTAAAGGCCTGCTACCAGTGATAACTGTCTGTCAGCAAAATACACTGAACGATCACCAGCCCTACTCCAAGTAGGATTGGTGGATCAACTAGTGGCACTCCTGTTCCTAGGAAGATAAGAAGTCTGGTGAAAAGTATCGTACATTGGGTGGAGTCGTATGTTGACCAGTAAATGTTTCTTTGAACCACTTGCCACTTGCCTATCGAAACACAAGAACAACGGTGGAGACCCACAGCTGAATCTACTCCAGACCAGTCTGCGTAGTTTTGCCCATACTTACAGAACAGAGCCACCACCACCAGCCTTGCAACCATGTGTGATCACCCTGCAGTGGTAGACCACATACTTATTGAGCTCCATAGCTGTGAACCTTTTAGAAATTTTTCTACCAAACTCAGACAAATATATGACTACTTACTCCTAGGTAAAACCTGCAATCCTGACTACGTCCTATGTCTTGACTGCAGTTGGGTAATACAATAAAGAATTAGTGCAGTAGAGACAATTATTTCTGTATTCAGTGGGTTCTTAATGAAAAGAATTCAGAATGCAGATTACTCCATTCCTAAATTACATTCAGTGATACTTGATTCTATTGTTCAGACTGTAGATTGATTTTTCAGTGTACATTCTCTGATTTCATTTTTTCGCAGGACTGAATCATGAGTCAAAACGGTTGTAAAAAACCACGAAATGAAATGTCAGAATTTGATGATGTTTGGCCTGAAATAGTTGACGTTTTGACTAAAAAAGGAATAAAAAACAAAGAAGTTGGGGATGCTTACACCCGATTTAAAGAGGTAAGTAAACTTTGTCTGATGTGAATATTCATGTCATTGGGAATCCACAGTTTGTACAATAAATTTTCAGGTATTCCATTAAGAATGATAGCCAAAATGTCCTCGCTTGTAGTGAAGTACAATTCTGATTACTTTTGTTCGGAAGTGTGACTAAATAGAATTTAAATTTTCCACCATGCTATAGTAGTGGATAGGTGAATAATTACTGTTAGTATCCTTTAAGGTACATTTAAATCCTTTTAAAAGTACTCTCACGTTTTTATTTACCCTTTGGTGAAGTGTAAGGTTGTATTGCAGGTGTTACAATATAATGTACCTCATGGAAAGAAGAACCGAGGATTGTCTGTTGTTGCCTCGTACAAACTGTTTGTAACAAATCCAGATGATGATGATCTCAAGATTGCTCGCGTGCTTGGATGGTGTATTGAATTGGTAGGAGCCATTCTTGTCAGGGAGAAGGGCCGCTATTTTTATGTTATTTCTGGTTAAAGTGAAATTTTCTGGTTATCCTAGATAAATTTTTGAGGTCAATTAATTTGCGTCTGGTTCAAATTAATTATGCATACATCACTCTGAATGTGATGTTCGGTATCGGACCTAGTTTGTGTGAAAATGCATAATAGACTTTTGATTGTATCTACTTTTTGCCAAAAGAATTGACATAATTATTTACCTGCGACGTTTATTCTCAGATAATCGTAGATTGAACTTGAACTCATTTAAGTTTGATTTAGCCATTGTTGACTCTGTAATTGCTGGATTCAACAACCTCAAAAACACGAATCAGGCACGAGGTGACCCGTCCACATGTATACGAAACATCTGGCTTTGAGTCACTACAGTGTCTGCAACTGTTGACACTTTGCATTTCAAATAGCACTCCTAGCATGTGGCACAGTAGCAGAGAAGGGAATTACTGACAATATGTCATTTTTCTTCAGAACATGTTTAGTCGTATCTTCATGATCTTTGCGTACATGGCACTTTGGAACGAAATATTTGCCGCACACATGATAGTTTTGTTCTGCTTTAGCCATGATGTGAATGGGCAACACTGCATTTTTGACATGAACGAGCCTACTCGAATGGATCTTGTCAGCTACTGGAAATCAGTGACACGGAACTCCTATAGTCTGTGAGAGCTCATAATACTTGCATCCTGGTAAGCAGTAACTGCCACACATACTGGATAAGACTGAGAGAAAGGCAAATAGTGGTCTAGCTTATTATAAGCTGACATACACATAGACACAGTCAATTTCATATACAGTGCTTGTGAACTAAGCTGGTGTCATTTCCGGAGTAGCAGATGCGTAACTAATTACAACCACAGGCAATTTTATCAACTTGAATTTATCTAGGATAACCGGAAAATTTGGCTTAACCAAAAGTGACAGTGAAAACTGGGAGCTTTCTTGTAAAGGTCTTTTGTTATGTTCTACCAACAAACATTAACACATGTTCCATATATGATTTTTATTGTAGCCTGGTGTATTGTTAAGGAGTATGTTTTTGACTTGAATTAATGTTTTTTTGTTAAATTTGGCCCAGGTGGATTCTTTTGCAATAGAATATTTGATTGTTAAGAAAAGTGAAATGTCGCTTTCTAAAGTTATGAAAATACACAGAAAGTAAGAGCCAGTTCCTAGTTAATTTCTGTATTTGAAGGAAATGTTTTTTAAATGTGTTTCTAAACAGACGTCCAGTGGTCCTGTCGAAGAAAACATCTGCTTGCTTTCTGCTTCGTCTGCTTTGTGTGAGAGCAAGTAATTGCTAGATCGCCACATCTCTATCACTTTGGGTGACCAAGTCACCTAGTGTGATATTATGTCACACTTCAGAACTGATTGCAGCAGGTTTTGTCTTTAATTTTTTAAATTTCCGAAAACCACAGGTCATACCCTTTTATTTGCTAATCTCAAAAAAAAGAATTGCAGAAATATAGTCTTATTTGTGCAAAATGCGAAAAATTATAAATCACAAAACTTTGGCTCCTAAAGGGGTTGGTGCCTGACTACTTCCTTTGAAAATTATATCACCCTTTTTTCATTGACAACAATTGCCCTGATCCTCGAGTCAATCAATTCAAGTCTAGCTCCTCCATGTTGAGTCATAGAGAGATTCTTCATTTTCACCCACTTTGTCTCATTGACACCCCGCTCATACCAAGAACTATCTGTCTAGCATCCTCACTTTTCCTTTCTTAAACAAGTGTCCAACACTGCGGAGATCCGACCACTTAAATTCGCTCTACAGCAGTGAGACACGCCATTTCTCAGGTACTCTTCCATCTCACCTGCTTCTCTGACAAAATACATCCCTAAGTTTCCAGATTAAGTTTTGTGTTTTATAATTAATTGTAATTCACTTGGATGAATGGTAATGTCCATTATCTCTCCACTATTTGAATATTTTCTAAATCGAATGCATTGTTTGATAATTTTAGCTCCACCAGATTTCTCAGTCTTTTGTTGAATACATGCTGATTTGTATGTATTATTTATTTCAGCTGCAAGCTTTTTTTCTAGTCTCTGATGACATGATGGATCAGTCAGTGACCAGAAGAGGGCGCCCATGCTGGTATAAAGTGGTGAGTTGCTGTAATGTATTATATGGTGACATTATATCATAGGTGCAGAAAGTCACAACAAGCCAACAGCTGTTAGGAAATAAAACAAAGTATCCAGTAGGTTTACTATTTTTGTATAAACATTATTTTATTCCTACAAACCCCAAGTTGAAAATGTGAAGCTTGTCCTAATGTGGCATTATTGTCTGCTTTCTAGCCTGGTGTTGGAGATGTGGCCATCAATGATTCATTTTACCTGGAGTCTTCCCTTTATGAACTGATCAAACATTACTGTAAACACAAGAAGTACTATGTGGATATTGTGGAACTGTTTCATGAGGTACGTAGTATTCTGTCTGCTTCCTTGGTTAACATCTATGGCAACATCTCACCAATGAAGGACACCACATAATGGAGAAGTCAAAATTGATTTTTTCATAGAAGATAAGTTGCATCTGATGCTTTTATCATTACTGAGTTCTCTACCTTATTTGTATCATCGAAGTTGAAATTGTGTGCGTTCAAAAGTTCAACTGTTAGAAGGCTTTAAAAATGGATATCAATTTTGACAATTATTTCGTGCAGAAAATTGGTGAGATTTACCTTAGATTTGAAATGGAGATTGCTTTTGTTACAGGGCCCTCACTCAAAGTACATGTGCCTCCTGAGAGGGGAATTTTCAGGTGTGGGGGGAAATCATCTGATGGTCACCAATTACACCCCTGCTTATCACCCAGTCCCCCCACACTACCTCAAGTGGCTTATCCTCTGTATTAAAAACAAAACAAAGGGTTCCACCCTGAAATATTGTCCAAAACTAATTGTTTTCAAAGATGGGGCTTTAATACTGCTTTAAAATGACAAGATGCGTATAATAAAAGGAATGTACAAAGTATATGTAATATACAACATCAGCCAAGAGAATGCTCACCTGACATGTATATTTCCCGACATAACCAAAGAAACGACCTATGATGACATACAGTTTTCGGCGCTATCGCAAATGATTACCGCTTGGAAATTGTGATTGGTCCCTTTCTCTGCGACATCCTAGATGATTATTAGCAGTAGTATTAACTTTATCGTTATTTTTATAATTTTTATGACAATGTTTATGTGTGACCTCAAACCAGTATGCACTTTACATTATTCCAGACTGATTCTGATTGGTAACCCTGTAGCTAATGTAATGTAGTGGTAAACCTATCTAGTTACATCCATTGTACTATTATTTCAGACAACAATGCAGACTATCCTGGGCCAAGCATTGGACTTGACCACGTCACCAGTAGATGGCTCTGTAGACCTCAACAAGTTCAGCATGGACAGATACAGTGCCATCGTCAAGTGGAAAACTGCTTTCTACTCCTTCTATTTACCTGTTGCTATAGCAATGTACATGGTGCGTATGAGCTGGCAAGTGCCCAGTTATCCAGGTAAACTAATATACCTGTTTACTAACTCACTAGTTGTGGGTATGGTGATCAGTCAAGTTGATGCCTGAAAATAGCTTCATTTGACCATCTGCCTTGTGGCGGGGCTGGTCTTGTTGCTTTTACCAAAGGGGTTATTCAATTTGTCTATCTATGGTCATGCAGTCTGGTTTCCAAGCAAGAAGTCAAAAATGTAAGTCTCAATATGTCGTCCACACTTTCAGTATGAAAATGCGTATTATACATCATGGAACCCTGTTGATGTCTTGTTAAATCTGCACATGGTAAAGTCTCTTATTTCTTAAAAGCTTAGAGGGAACATCAGCATATATGTCATAATTGTCTCCAATCTCTGGTGTATTGGACAGGTGCGCAGTTCCATCAAATTATGAACAGAGCACACTGGCCAGGGTCTGATGCCCTATTGAATATAATATTTATGCGCCCACATAGGTATATGTGAGCGCATGTTGTCATCATCTTGTCCGGCTGTCACAATGGTATATGACGGCTATATGATGTTGATTACGGATGTGACTACTTTTGCTTGGATACGAGTACTACCATGCCATCTTGTGACAATTTCAAGTTTAAACTTTTCCTCTACATGTATCAAGTTTCTCGCTGGATTTTAATAAAATTTGTCAAATGTGTTCTTATAAGTATAGGACACTACCCATGAGTTGTCTGACACACCCGGCTTCTGATGTCCCCTGTGGTGACAGTTTTAGTGTTCTGGTGTATGTTGTTTTTGGTGATGACCTCTCTATCTGCCTAAATGTTTGAAGGATAATCATGAAATTTGAGGCATATGTTCCTATTGGTATGACGGACATTGAATTTTAGACAGATCCAAATACTGCCATGCCTCCTAATGTCAATTTCATTTTTGTGTCTGTGTCATTATCTGCCAAGCTTGGTGAAGGATCTTTATGAAATTTATGCTTTTAGTTGAGAGAGCGTGGTTGAAATTGATTTTCGGAAGAATCTGACTGCTGCTATGTCCCCTATGTTGTGGCAATTTATTTTATTAGTGTGTCTCATTATCTGCAAAGTTCTGTAAAGCACAGCTTATTTTGACTTTCGGAAGTTTCAACTACTGCTGTGCCTCATAGTGATCACTTTTCTTATCTGCCTATCTTCCAAACTCCCTGAAAAACTGTCATGGCAAATGAATTTCTATTGAGGTTATCACGCATGACTTGTCATTGATTATTAGGTCTAAATGCTGTAGTGTTTTATTGCTTTGTTTGCGGTAATCGTAATATCTACTAGGATTACGTTTGTCAATTTTCAAATGCCTAGTACCCCGGACTCACAGTTCTAAGCAAATTCTGGTAACAGCAAAAATTACTGGTAACAACTATTAGCATGGCAAAATTCTAATCACAAAATGGCTTATCTCCCTTGATAACTTTCCTGTTAATGGTCCCTTCACTCCCAGTTATGTGGGAAGACTACTTCCGTCCAGCCTTCATGATGTGGAATTCTGGGTCATTTTGTCTGAGTACTTTTAGCTTGTATAGGCATCTTTCTTCAATACTTTTGGGCATCAGTAATCTCTAAAATACGTTTTATTTCAGGCTGGACTTAATGACCCTGATGAGTTGTCTAATGCCAAAACTATTTTACTGGAAATGGGACACTTCTTCCAAGTTCAAGTAAGTTTGAGAACATGTTTGGTCACGCACAAGCACTGTTTGTAATCATTTCCTGTTATATTCTTCTACGAATGTTTATTAGTTGTTTCAAATATTTTGTCGGGACCTAAATTAGGTGTTGCACATATGACGAGCGCCGTTTTTTGTTAGGTTGTATTTGCTTCAACAAGAAGAGAATTTAAGTTCTGATAAAAGGCACTTAAGATTATGTAGGGCCTTATTCACAAATTTGTGCATCAAGCCAAATTTCTACAAAACCGTACATTCTTTCTCAATAAAAGTATATATTTCCAAAAGTAAGAAGAAAGTTGTGAATTTGATGTTGAATTTATATCAAACAGTTATAAATTGGGTCAAGTGACCATGTCTTTTTGTAAAATTTTATAGCAAAAACGAAAGTTACATCTGTAACAAAGCATGGTATCAATGACATGTCCCAATTTCATTTGATATAAATGTTCAAGACAACATCTCAAAAACACCGTTATAGTTTTAAACATTATCATTTCATTTTATGCAATTAGAGTTTTTTCATAAAAACCAGAAAGGTCCTATTTTTGGCAATCCCTGATGCAAACATGTAATCTTTTCAAAAGCAATGTTTTGACAATGTTGGTTATGGAAAACAGTACATACAGCATGGTATCTTCAGGTTTCGTATGAATCCAGTCAACCTTTTGTGAGATGTGATCCGAAGTTTGCCGAATTTGGACTTTTTTGAGGGTCCTGCATAACCTGAAGTATTTCTCATCCATGGTCCCAATATGACTAGCTCATAGGCTGTTCGTCTTATCCATGTTCAACATTCTCAAACTTAGCCTGGTGCTGTCCAAAACCTATGCGCTTTCAGATGAAGATATATACTCCAAATCAACTGTGAAGTTTTTTCCTTTTGAGACAGTGTATGTGCCTCTGGTTGTTTTAAGTTGCCTGGCCAGTCTAAGTACTTGTAGTATGTGAACAAAGTAAGCTAAGTACACAACTGATTGGCTTTGCTGGCAAATGAAGGTACAGCCATAATAGCACTGTCCCGGAGTGGTCCATTTGAACGAGGAGCACTGTTCAATGTGTACTTTGTCCCCTTTATGATGAACAAACCCAACTGTAAGGTTTCAATAAGCATTCTCCTTGCTGTTAACGGGTAACTGGCGTTGAGCTGTGTGCAAAGTTTACTTGTTGGCTGTGTACTTAGTTCTTGATTTGCATCACGCCTAAGTGTGAAGTTGGGCTTCTGAAAGCAGCTAAATTTACCTTTAATCGTTTATGAATTGAGGGCATTTCTAAATGCGAGATTATGAAGCCCATCTTTGGGCCTCTTAGTTAGCATGTTCTGATCCTGATATTGTAGTTATGCACGTCTGTGATTGGTAATAGTGACCCTTGCTCTTGCTTATTCCGATCATTTGCTTCCTGATAGGATGATTACCTTGATTGCTATGGTGACCCAGCAGTGACGGGGAAAATTGGCACAGATATTGAAGACAACAAGTGTGGGTGGCTAGTCAACCAAGCACTCAAATTGTGTACTGAAGAACAGCGCAAGATTCTGGAGGTTAGTGCCTGTCCTGGCTATTCTCTGAAAGGTCTGGCGAAATGATATTAGTTTTCGAAATGTTGTCCGTCGAATGCAAACCAAGCAAGCCCTATTCTGTCATCGTATGTCACGCTCATGAAATAAATAAGTTTGCTTAGAACACTATCTAACTCAGTTGAAGTAAATTAAAACAAGATATGTGTGCACGGCCCATTTTGCTGGGTTTTTGTCCTCACCTCATCTTTTCGTAATTTTATGTTTTCACAAGCTCAAAAATTAAAGCTTTTGTGAGGGAGGGATCAAGGTTTGCTGATGTCATCAAAATGGTAATGCAATGAAAGAGGGACAACTATGAATTGTTCTTAATATTCATCTGTTTATCATGTTCCAATGGGCACTTTAATGTATTCGGTTTCAAGCGACTACAAACTCACTTTTTCATCACAAAAATCAAAACTTTGGTTTAGACCATTTACCTGTTGTTCTCAAATTGTTCCTCTGACAAATTGGAGACCATTCTGGGACCTCAATTGTACTGACCGTTGGTTGTTGCTTGTGACCAGGTGCTACAAGTTGACTTGTCACGGTGAAGCATCTTATGCACCGAGCATGGTCTCACACAACAGTGAACTGTCACTTCTCATTTGAGTAAAGAACACGTTGAGACCTTGTTGTACAGCGACAAGTCGTCTGAATCAAAAGTTAGCTTCTTGGATGGAACGCCGGGTCTATAGCTGCTTTAAAAGCCTGGTTACTAAGGTGTACATATTTATAGCCATATAGACTACACACTCGGTGTTTTTTCTTTTAGGACAACTACGGCAAGAAGGATCCGGCATGTGTTGCCAAGGTGAAACAGTTGTATGATGAATTACACTTGAAGCATGTGTATTCAGACTATGAAGAAGAGAGTTATCAAGAGTTAATGAGACTCATAGAGATATATTGTAAACATTTACCAAAACAAGTCTTTACATCATTTGCGGCGAAAATCTATAAAAGAGATAAGTAAATTAGAGGAAAGTATAGCTTTACACTGTTTTAGTTGGTGCAGTTGCAAGTATATTTGATGAAGATTGAGTAACAGGGCATTGTAAGTCAATGAAATCTGAGGTTTGTCTCTTTTTTGAGAGTTTCTGCAGGTGCAAATACAACTAGTTATGTGACTTTAATTATTACTGTATGAACCAAGTTTCAAATGGTAATTTTATCCAAAAGGGGACACTACTGTGGAAGCGCACAATTGAGAATTTCGTTTTTATAGAATTTTTATAAAAAGGTAAACACTATCTTATGTATTTTGAATTTGGTTTTCTTTGGACACATAGCCTGCCTGTCTATAAATATATCTTTTGATGAGTATGTACCTACTTTAGGTAGAAACCGCGTTAAACACAATTATGCCTAAATTTTGCAAAAACAAAATGCAATTCCAGTGAAGCATAAGATAACGCCTATGATTTTCAACATGAAATCGACATTTTTCTACAGCAAATGCCAGATGTCCCCATGGGCAGACAACTTTTAACTCATGGAGTTCATCATAGTTACTTGTCTCTCTGAGTGAAGACCAGTACCTCTCACCTTGTTTTTAAATGTTATTGTTTGTGGTCAAGGGCTTAGTGAAGCATGTCTGATGAATAGTATGCGATGATACATGGAAAATCATGGCAAATGAATTGATGAAGATGAATGTTTAACTTAGTGCAAAAGGATGATTCGCACAAATGGTTCACAGTATTTCTTTTTTTGGTTTAAGGTTATGTAGGACCTTAGAGAAATCTCTAAATTGCCAAACTTTGGAACACGATTTCTCAGATATGACTGACTGGATTCATGTCAAACTTTTAGAGAAAACAGTGTTAGGAATCGTTTTTAAAATGTTCCACTTTTGCATCAGGGATGTCAAGTAATAGGACTTTTATGGGGTTTTTTTTAAACTCAAATTTGCATCAACTGAAAACAAAATGATAATTTATAAAACTGTAATCGTGTTTTTGAGATTCTATCTTGAGCATTTATATCAAAGGAAGTTTGGTTATGCTATTGATATTTTGCTAAGTGTTACTTAGTAGGCTTGGTCATGTGAGCCAATTACATGCAGATACTATAAAGTCTAAAACCAAATTCTTCAAGCTTTCTGCTCTAAGAAAATAGATACCTTTATTTAGTAAATAGCTAAATAGCACACTACTTCATTTTCTTGACATGTTTGGAGGTGCACTCCACATTCTCATGTGTCACACCTGTATGACCTTTTACTTGTTACCTTGACCTTTGCTTGTTACCTTGACCTTTACATCATGCTGGTTCTTGTACCTTTGAGAATAAGGAGTGCACATTCAAACATGTCAGCAAAATGAAGTTGTGTTCTATTTGGCTATCTATTAAATGTTTGACTGCGCTTATGCTGAACAGGTCTTTTTGGAAATGTACTATTATGGAGTAAAAATCCATAATTTTGCTGATACTTGGCAATATACGTACTTGTCCATGAGGTCCTAGGTAACCTTAATAGGTCTTCAGTGATGTGTGTAAGTTGTGTATGATATGAGTACCAGTGTACAAATAATGTGATTGTATAAGTATCAAATTAATATATAAACAAAGCACAAAGTTTGTCCATGGATGTCTTTCAATAAACTAAAAATTTTATGAGGTCTAGTTTTATTTGTACAGTGCTTTTTTCGGTGTTTAGTTTCTGGTAAGCTGGGATTCCCGAGTCACCTAGTTTCCTTGAAGTCTATGTTGTTACAACGTAGACTACATCATCATTGTGCATGGCTGTCAGTACTACAGTTGAATTGTCATATTCGACTAGTATGAAAAATGTGTGTTGACAGGTGTACGATTTTTTAGGTTTGCTAGTCCTTCGTGGGAGTTTGCCACAACAAGTCCTGGTAATCACTTTGTCTTTTTTGACAGGGGCCAATTGAAATGGTTTAAATGAGTCATGTGATAACTGATCCGCAATACTGTACACTGAACAGAGCCAGGAAATGTTCTCATTCGGCTATGTTGTTCTTCGAATTGGCATCATTCCTATACAAAATAGTGTGATTATTTATCAATGGTAGTTTATTGAAGGAATCAGGGTGACAACTGAATTTCTCATGCGCGCACCCAGCCTTTAAAATGGGGAGGCTCGAATTCCTGACGTTATGGACCTTTTGCTAATAAAAGAGAGGGCGGACCAAAAAAAAAAACGGAAACACCACTGTGAATTGCTCGTTTGCGCTTATTTACTGGAATTTTGTCCCATTTCCTCGGACATTTTGTCTCTCCGGGGCGGACCTTTCTGCCCACTTCGCCAAATGGGGGGTTCGTTCGACCCCCCCCCCCCCCCGGGTGCGCGCATGTTTCTTATGACTCGTGGAATCGCTTTCACTTTCAAATACGGCTTACTATGTGCAAACACGGCTCGGTAGCTGTAAACACAGTCCACTAGTGTATAAACCGTGTTGAGTGCGACCCCGCCTTATTAGTAAACCTGTTAACTGGGTCACGTCCGTGAGTTGTCATTTTAGAACTGCGTAAGCGATGTTCGGGTAACCTGTTAATAAATTGAAATCGTTGGGATTGTTAAAAAGCGCTTTCATTTGGGCAGTGTTTTACGACGCCGATTTCTCAATATACAAAACGCTGCGTCGCTGATGTGCGACTTATACGTTATTATTAGCAGTTTTAGTCGTACTGGGAGTAGTACCGGTAATAGTAGTTTTATTACTAATAATATTAATAGTAGTAGTTGTAGCAGTAGAAATACTGGTAGTATTATATTATTAGTGTGGTATTATTTATCATAATCATTATAATAACTTGCGCATACACTCCAAACTGTGTTCGTCTAGTGGACGTCAATTTCGAGTAAAATCCTTATTTTACTGGTTTCACGAATAATTTTTAGTTTTTGTCGTTGTACAAGACAGTACAGTGAATTCCCCAAGTTCTTGAAGCATGTAGGCTTACCCCAGTCTCGCATGTCGCACGACTATATAAGTATCCATAAAGCATTCTCGAGTTGGGTGGATTTAATGAATTTAACTGGTTAAACCCATAAGCCCAGCTCAACAGTACGCCGAGTTGTTACTGAAGTGCAGCTGGACCATATAGGGAGGCAGGGGCGAAGACGTTGTTTGCAAACATATAAGGCCGAGAAATCGAGGTTGACCGATCGGGCAAAAATGGCGGTAACCGAGGGAGAAACGAATTACTGGAATAGTTGACGTTTCGGCTCGTAAAGGAATGAAAACCAACGAGGTTGAGGAAGTTCACATGAGGTTTAAAGAGACGAGTTTTGGTCCAAATTGAGAGTCTCTATATTTGTTATCAAGGTTTATTTCCTATGTGAAATTTACCTACACTAAGACCTGAAAAAAGTTTAGTGTTGGACGTCTGAGTGACGGAGTCAGACACTTAATTGCAACCAGCCTGAGTCTGGCCCTGGCAGCGGCATGTTAAATACTGACGTTGATTAAAGAACTCACTGTTTNTTACATGCTAGCGAAATAGACACGTTTTAGTTAAGTCTTCAAACGAAAAATTTAGCAATAGTATATCAACGGTCGCGCAGGACGTCTGAGTGACGGAGTCAGACACTTAATTGCAACCAGCCTGAGTCTGGCCCTGGCAGCGGCATGTTAAATACTGACGTTGATTAAAGAACTCACTGTTTTATTTTTTGCGGCCCTCAAGGTGGGTGCCCCCCNCCCCCCTAAATCCGCCTATGCGAGAAAAAAAAATTGGTCTTATGCAGGGGCGGATCCAGGATTTGAGTTGGGTGGTAGGGCACAGGAATAACCAGAATTTCGCCACATGCGGGCGCTCAGCCTAAAATGTAGGGATGCAAGGGTATCGAATTTTTGTGTTTGTGGACCTTGTTACTAAAAAAATAAATAAAAAACGGTAAACGGGGTTTGTTCCAGGCCTATGCACTATGCATTGTGCATTCACCCCCCGAGCCCTCCTGGGTGCGCGCATATGCAAGTCACAATTCTCACCCCTAACTGCCAAATGGTATCTGGGAGAATTTTAGGGGGGCATGGGCCCCTTGGCCCCCCTAAATCCGCCAGTGTTACACACGGACACCTCGAGACAGTCGTCGACGGACAGTAGCCTACGGAGCCTGTGCTGAGGCTACGGAAAACCTGTCAGTCTGAGGCAACGTATTTCACTATCCCTTTTCAATACTCGTTAGACATTGGTCGAGCCAGCTCAAAAGTTTCACTAGACACATTATTCCGCGTATACGTGGGATATTACTTCATGTGAGCCACTCTAGTTACGTTTTGTGTATTTATTAAGCAGTCGTGTCGTAACACATTTCTGGTCATGTGAGAAAAAGGTTTAGGCACGTGGTAATTACCACATCATAATCTTGAAATAACGAATAGAAATTATCTCAGTACAGCAGGTGATATTTTGTTGAGGCCAAAAAACACAATTGGTTCTAGTCTGCGACAGACTAATTTGGGAAGCTGCGCCTCACTGCTTAAAAGAGGATCCAGACAAATTTCAGGTGCCACCAGTTGACTTATTCTTTTCGAAAATATGGACTAAAAGTACCGCATCCGCATCAAATTTCAAAAAAATCATAGGATGGAGACAATTATGCTATTTTCTTCAGCCTAAGATACAGATTGAATTTTCTGAAACAAAAAAACGGCTTTATTCTTAAAATGTCACCAGAACTGTTTACAAACAATACATTTGCATCCATGGGTCTGGTTCTGCACAGGATGGAAGCACGTTTCGAATGAACCATTAACTGTCATTACATATATTTTTACACATTATTTCGAGACGAATTAATTAATTAATTGCTGTCATTCCCCTTTGTATTGTAACTACTATTCATAACTTGATAGATTATAAAAATACAAAATACATCGAATTTTGAATACTTAGCTTGTCAACAATTTACAATACCGAATTTCCTTTCAGCAATAAGATAAAGTCTCTCGCACAAATTATTACAAGAAAAAACGTGCTTGGAAAATCTAACACGCCTTCTAAAGGCCTAAACATGTAAATAATTTACCTTTTAAACAGTTCTAGTATGTGGTTACAGAACGTTTCCTCTTTTCGTTATAACACCGTTCGTTTTACTTTATGTGCTAAAATAAAGGTCTGAACAGCCCTCCCATTAGTCTATGTGAAAAGGGTGTTCTAACATGCAGTGTCAAATGGCATCTTAGAAACACTTCCTGTCTTCTTTCAACAAATGTGATCAAGAGATTTTCGATGTAACAAAATTCTACTAATCCCTTCATCAACATCTTCCCCCTTAAATCTAATATAGGACAGAAATACATTGTCTACTTAAAATACTGTTTCCACACGGCAACACCGGCGACAAATGTTGCCGGGATGGAGGACCAACGTGATCCTATTGCACCTGAGAAAATGTTAAATCACTGCTTCATTAAATCTGTGCAGACAAGACAGCCTAACAAATTTGCAGCGTTCACCTGAAGAGGCAAGGAGACTGGTCGAAATGAACTGTTCCCCTCCTACTGTCACAACTGATTGACAGATATGTTTTACTTAATACCAGAATGTAATTAAATAAATGTTAGCGCAACGTTGAAGTTATTTACCAACATGCACTACGAACTGGCGTCTCGCATAATTTCAAATTTTTTTTTTCAAATCCTAGCTATGCTTGTGCAGTGTAATAACCATAGCGTCAATGTTGACTTCTGTAGGTTCTGGTGATAGCTTCTTGATACACGGTAGAAGTTTCCCGTACTATCCGAGTAGTCGTGGAACACCAGTATAATTTGTTGAGTGGTTCTGTAATAGATAAAGGCGACATGTTATTCCGCCTTCTCGGGATTAAAACGTTTGTATGTGCAGCAAACCCATTTCGATAAACGTAAACAAATGTGCTTTCTAAATCTTTAAACATGCCTCATTGTAAATTCATGCACAGTCCCTCGCGTATGTGTCCGTTTGAATTTGATGCGCGTCTGTGAATGTGGTGCAGGCAAGACATCTTTAAATGATGCAATTGACGTCATTGTAACGTTGTATTAAGAACGTAGTCAACACACTCAGAAGAAAAGAAGAAAAAAAGATACTTTCCAAGTCCAAATATTGGAAACAAGTTTCACGAGTATGCGGTCGAAGTAAACTGAAGACAGCACAGGTCTGTTGTAAACAAGCGGACACAGCACCGGTCTGTCGTTATCTAGCTGACACAGCACCGGTCTGTCGTAACCTAGCAGACACAGCACCGGTCTGTCGTAACCTAGCGGACGCAGTACCGGTCTGTCGTAACCTACTAAATACTGCACCGACCTGTTGTAACCTAGCAGATAAGGACACCCAAGTCAATTTATGAAGCTGTCCAGAACCAAGTTATTCTGTTTCGCATTGACTTACCACATGTGAGTCACATTCGATTCTGAACTGAAAAAAACAGCAAAAGGTACTTGTTTTGAAAACACATGGTACGAGTAGATGACTTTACTTAGTAAATGTTAAACAATTAAAAGATTTCAATTTGAACCTTTTGCACGAGCAAATCTTAAACGTATATGTCACACTATATCAGAGGGTTAAAGTAAGATAAACTAAGAAAGACGTCGTTTATGAACCTCAAAATAATATATTTGAGCTACATTCCGACTACAACCAAATAGCATAATTGATTCTGGTAATTCTATGAGGCGATGCGGTATTTTTGTAGCTTACTTTGTCCAAAAAACAAAAAATGTCTGATATCAGGTAAAGTGGTGGGATAATTGCATTTCCTTTTTAAACAAAATTCACCCGAAATCTGTTTTAAGTGGTGATCCGTCCTTAAAAATCATGCGTGACCAGAGTGCAGACCAGAATCAGATATTTTGTTTTTACCTAACCATAGAAAACAAGAAGTATTGAGTTGCCTTATTTCAGGATTAGAGTTCTCAGACCTTCATAAAATTAAATCATGATTATTGTAAAAAGGGGATGGCCAAAGCTAATAGTCATATTACCTAAGCCCACAGAGCACCTCGGAATTTGCAAAAGACAATCTGTGTTTGGTCATTTGAGTGATATTGCTCTATAACAGCAAAAACATAAACTTGCTGCTTACATAAGAGCCCTCATTCATTAACAAATAGGACCTAAAATGCCGTTAACTTTCCCTTTTTCCTCCCCCTTACATCATCTAGATCCGCCGGTGCTTACCTTGAATTGACTTTTGGAAGAGATATGTTCATCGGTCGGTATCCACGTGGAGTGATTAGAGCAGTGAATGAGGATTTCTTTTCTAATTCTGGTTTCTTTGGTTCATCAAGTTCTGGTTTGGTCTCCTCTGGTACTTCTGCTTGCGCCGGTGAGTCCGCCATGTTGTCTTCGTCAACAGCCTTATTTGTTTGTAGTAGATTGTTGTCCGACTGAGGTAATACTGACGGACCGTTCTGTACCTGATGATTTTTACTATGTTCACAGTCCACGGTCTTAGAATTTTCTGACGTCGTGACGCTGCCAACGCTTTGCATCTGGACTATGTCAGGCGAGAGCGTCTGTTCATGGCCACCACTGACTGGAGCTGTCGTTGGCACCTGAAATTGCGGCGGTTTAGAATTTACTTGATCTGGTTGAAAGCCATGGTTCATAAAGGCAGCACTCAACTGCATACCGCTGTATGGATTCATCATGTAATTGCCCGGGTACATGGCATTGCTGGGGAATCTCATGTTAGCATGGAAATTGTTCAGACTTGCTTGATAACTCGCCATTTGCATTTGTTGGGCATAGTCCGGCATGACACCAGGAGGAAACCCGTTCACTTGCGTCATAGGATAGTGTGGATACATGTGTTGGTTTCCATAATAACCAACAGGAGGTGGCATCATATGACTTTTCCTTCTAACGTCAACTGTGTCATCTTCATCGCTATCATCAGCAATCACATACTTCTTGTTCCGTCTTTTGTTTTGCTTGGCCTTCTTTCCACGTTTGAGGTCAGAACCGTGGTCAGACTCCTCATCGGACTGAGAAGTTTTCAAACTAGCTGGCTGCGACAGTGAAACTTTCTCAGTTTCAGGGGTTTGGCTGTCTTTCTTTTGCATCAATTTCTCCAGCTGGTCGCGCGGCACCAAAACGTAATTACTTTTCGCATCACCATTAGCGACTTCTTTTGGCTCCATTCCTGTAGAAGATGGTTCAGGTAACGTATTTGCTGATACGCCGTTCACCAATTCCTGCTTTTGCCCGTTTTTACTTTGACCTATCCCCACGGGCTGATAGATGTACCTCGTGGTCTCTTCGACTTCACGGTCAGCACTATCTTGTTGAGTGTCTTGAATGTGCTTTTTTACTATTTTCACCACCTCACATTGCGGGACGACCACCAACTTTCCCTCATCATTATAACAAGCTATGCCTTCTTCGAATTCTCTGCTAGCTTTCTTTATTTTACTGAAAGAGTTCGAAGGCGTTTCCTGACCTATCTCGCATTGATCATCTGTTTCAGTGACTTCGTTGAGGTCCTTTCTAAATGGTTTCACACTGGGACCTAAAGTCCAGTTGTTGTCGGTCTCCAAAACACTTGGGGACTCGTGACTTTGCTCGTTGTACAACTTCATCTGAAGCTTGGCGCTCGCACGTCCTAAAGAACCAATTACGCTCTTGAAAGACTTCTTGATGCGTTTAATGCTGTTGAATTTGTTTTTTTCAGTCTTTTTCTTAGAACTATCTTTGTATTCAGTGGGTAATTCATTTAATTTATTTTCAATTTCATCACCTCTAGGATTTTCTGGGGTCTTTTCGAAAGGTGTTAACTCTTCAGAAAATAAGCTCCTCAATCCCGCGGCACCAGGAAATCCAACATTCTCAGTAACTGCTTGAGGAATCTCGCTGTCAGAATTTTGATCTTCCTCATCAACATTCAACTCTTCAGAAACTGATGTCGATTGTTCTGTCATACAACCACTGTTGTCACCAGTCTCCTTGAGAGCTGATAGTTCGGACTTTGAGGCAACGCGCCCTAGTTTTGCACTAAATATTAACGGTTCTTGAGCTGGAGTCTGCTTCAAATTGCCAGTTGACAATCGTTTCTCTCTGTTATTATACGCCATGGAAAGTTCGTCTTCGAATAATTGCTGGAATGATTTTGGTTTGTCGAAATCCTGTTTTATGACGCACGGTTTACTCGGGCGTGCTTGCGCCGCCCTAATTATATCATGTTGTAGGAGAGAGCTCATTCGGCGAAAAACAAACTTTTCACTTTCTTCATTACTATTCTCACTATTTTCGCTCTGTTCACTTACGTCATCTCGAGCCTCATTTGTCACACTTTCTTGATTGCTTAGTTTCTCTTCGTGCTCTTTAGTTTTGGTTTGGGCTAGTGTTGAAGCAGCGCGAATATTCGATATTGCATCACGCAGACGTTTCATGGCGGCGTCAATGTCTTTCTTCTCTTCCCTTGGTGGTTCCATAGGCGTCTCAGAGATCGAGTGTATTGGTTTATCGTTTTGCTCATTGTGCACTACGGCTGTCAGTGTGATGTCATGTGAGGACTCCCTGTTGCTTAATTGCTTCTCTGTTTGTTGGTCATAATCAACAGGTGGCTCTGCCGGCGGTCTGACACTGGGCTCGATGCGGCATACAAGGCTTCCTTTGGTAAGAATTTCCAAATTACTGTTGCCCCCGGATTCTAAACCGACATTAGACAATCCTTGGTTGGTTGGGGGAGGTGGAGCTTTGCGAGATTTACGATTTCCACCTTGACTGGGGTTGTTCTTCGAATTTTTCTGGTACAGTCGCTCTTTTTGGATCCCCAGTGGTGGTGGAGCTGGTGCTTTCTTTTTCTTCAGAAAAGATACGTTCTTATGTGCCTTCCCACTAATAGGAGTGCTGGGGACTGACTGTGAGGGGGGCGCGGGAGCTCGCGGTTTGTGATGCAGTTTATTAGGTGCCGATGCGGAGCTTGATGATCGCTGAACGTGATTACTTACGTCCTCGTTGGCGTCGTAGATTTTCATAAAGGTGCTGGCATTAATAACGCTTAAAGGCCGACGTGAGTCACGTGATGAGTGGGTTGACTGCCCGCTGTTTTGAGAACCGTTTAAATCTCTCAAATCTGTCAACGAGCGTCTTACAGGTCGAAGTTTTAGTTCGTTCATTTCTGTAATAGCAAACGGCAGAACATGGTTTTCGGGCAACGCGTAGCTTGGCTGGCGCTGTATTGGTAGATGAGGTTGAGGTTCCGTTGGAATGATTGGATCTGGTACCAAGGTGTGATCCGGAGGATAAACTGTTCTAGCTTTGGTACTAGTAGTGTAACTCAAACGGATCTCCTTTGTGGACTGTCCGTTTCCCATTGTTCAATATTCAAACCTGGAAAATAAAAGATAAGTTAGTTTTGTTCAGTATGTTTAATAAGTTTTGTAATAAATCAATGCCGCAGCTTACATGGACTTAGGGAGAATAATGTTGAAGTCGGCCAATATCGTTCACTCTCGGTCCATACCATGATATGACGCACGATAGCGGTACTATATAAATGTATAGTGAAGTAGAAAAGGACCCTGAAGGTCTAGGATTACAGCATGTCACAGATCAGTAGGAGCGTAAAAGATGGAGACAAAAGACACGTGACTAAATGAACGCTAGAAGATAGTAGTTCTGTCGTGTGGGAGCTCTGCTAGCGACGGAATAGAAAGGCCATTACATAACAAAGGCGTGCCATCTTTTATTGATAGCCAACGTAGTGTAGGTGAAATGTGAATCATCAATCATTATTGAATGGAACCCAGTTTGAGGTGGGGTCTCGTGGATTCTCGCCTGTTGTTTGCTATTCTTTCTCTCTCACCGAGGCCAAGCCACTTTTGACGTGCTTGTGAAATCGGGATATAGACGAACCCGTTGTTTGCGCCAGCTCCTACGGCCATACGACGTTGCGGTCGATCGCCTTCTCCTACCATCGACTGAACAACGTTAATAATTATCGAAAAAATCTCTCCTGAAACGTCGCGAAAAATTCAATGTAGAGGTTGGTGAAGGTAATACTAAACAGCTCACCCGGCGTCCATCGTCCCAAAAGTTTCCGTTATCTAATTGGACTGAAAATTTTTACGCAGTCCAGATAGGTTAGTTTACTAGGCTTGGAAAGAATGGTCGAAACCAGGGCTCTACACAACTATTTCCGAACAATGATTAAATCTCGGTAGAGCAAAAGTGCGAAGTATATACACATAACTGATTATTACTGATATAACTTCTATAAATTACTTTAAACTGTGATGCTCTTATACTTACTTGGCTAAACCTTTATTAGTAACTGTGAAGGGGGAGCCTTAGGTAAAATTTCTGTCGTGAGTCATTTTAATGAAACGGACCCCAGGCTCGACAAGCTGACTTGTGACAGCGTGTCATTTTATTGGTCGAGTATGGTATTGGTATACCTCGAAAAATAACGAATTTCTCAGTACTTTGCAATTTCTCAACTGAGTAAAAGACATATCACTGAGCCCAATTTTCAACGGGTCACGGATTTACTATCGCTTCACTGATGTTATCAAACTAATCGACTGTCGTACACGACAATGCGGAGCGTGTAATCAGCGTTCCGACTGAACTACAGAATTTTCCGCTCGGACTATAACTGTATAAAACCGAATTCCAACCTGAGTGCTGAGTGGGTGAAGTGTTATCCAAAAGGCGCATGTTTCATCTTCAAAGTCAATCGAAAACCGGACACACTCTATTTCAATCGAAATGTCTATATTTTTAGGAGGAAAGTTAAGTCGCAGTACTGTCTTTTAGGCTCCTGGTTGTATGGAATAGTGTCCGTATTGCGCAGTCGCACGGCAAATGAGAGTCAGTGCGTTGACAGGGCTTCAGACCATAAACATTTGGAGACGGAGCCGAGTTCACTGTCACTATTGATTACATGATGGATATAACCACTGCCATTCACTTAGTAATTTACGCGTGAATTATAAATCGAAACTTTTTGTTTACGTTGAAAAACGACCCCGAGTGTGTTTTAACGGGGTTACGAGGGCTAAAGTTCATCATGCAAACGTAGTTAAATGACCCACGGTGGGTCATTTCTCAGAAGACGTCAGACCATTTCAAATAAAATAACACGATCCACTCTGAAGTGAACAATTGGCTATCGTTAATTAGAGGAGGCCTGACGAAAGAGGCTAACACTCAGGTGCTAAAAATACACGCGGTATCTCATTTAATGTGGCGCACCAAGAACATGCCATCTTT
This sequence comes from Phoronis australis, assembly GCA_002633005.1. Classification (NCBI taxonomy): domain Eukaryota; kingdom Metazoa; phylum Phoronida; family Phoronidae; genus Phoronis; species Phoronis australis. The sequence goes on from NMRA01000261.1 coordinate 256,266, forward strand.
TGATCCCAAACCGTGTGGCAATGTTATGCTTTGGCAGGTAGTTAATGAAACGGCTAAAGGTGACCCTGCCTTGACAGGTGTTCAACAAGCTGACAGGTTTTCAACGGGGGCCGGATCATTCCGTCTCAAATTCCAAATTTATTGCATTAAACCACGTTAAAAAACTATTAGGGTGATTTTAAAAGTTGAAACATGACTCCTTACTTTAAAAATATTCAACATTAATACGAATTTGAATTCAGTGTAAGATTACAAACGTTTTAAATTTGTTAGTTGTCTCTACTGTCAGTAGTTTTGTAAGTTTAATGGGAGTGATCAGAGGCGGATCCAGGATTTTGAGTTGGGAGGGAGCTAGGGCAGAGTATTTGCCAGGATTTTGTCCGTCAAACATTCGCATCCACAAACTTCCAAATGGAGTCTGGGAGATTTTTGGGTTGCACGGTCCCCTTTGCCCCCCTTTAAATCCGCCATTAGTGATTATTGTTGTAACTGAATAATGTCTGTGGGAGTGACAATGACTATGATTACTGATAATGAAACTGATACTAGCAACAACACTATGACGATAGTGATATAGATAATAGAAAAATAATAATACTTCTAATCGTAACCATAGTTAATGTTACCATGACGGCGATACTACTTGCTGTCTTACCTGATCAGTGAGGGTGAACACCTTGTGCGTCACTCTGTGTAGTGCCATCAAATCTGAAAGTATGTTCGATACAATCTTACAGCATCAATGTCATTTTGCACAATCACACACAGATAAACAGATATTATTTTGTTGAAACAAGACATTTTCAATAAGGGCTTTGTCATGAGGTCTTTTCTTTGTCCTTTTTTTGACTAGGATAGCAGTTTTCTTTACATGTTGTTTTTCTCAGTTTTCTGGTATTGTGACATTAGTTTTCACAAATTTCATAATTATGATATTTTCTGTATATTTGGATTTGTCTTGGATTGTAATTACGATACAATAAATAACTTTGTTTTAGTTTTCAGAAAGTGTTTCTTGAGCATTTTCTCAAGACACTCAGTATTTACAGCTGGCTCTATAAACTAGAATTGATTTCTGGGCATACCGACAGTTCGTCACTTCTTGAGATCAGGCTCAGTAAATTGTGCATTAGCCTCAAGCAAAACGAGCTATCAATGAGTTGACTTAGCATAGCCTCATGCAATAGCGAACTATCAATTCTTCCCAAGCAGTGAATGAAAACTTATTGTCATACATACTGTCAGACGACAGTAGGTTGTTTGCTTGGCGTAGACGGAAGATGAATTAGGAAAACAGGGGGTGGTTAGTGTGACAAATATAAAATAATCGTCCATGTCTTCTGACGTGTGTCATATGCGAAGAAATGTCTACAATTTGATATGATCTGCAATCCGTCTATCTACTGCGGATCGTGCCCTGTAGTCAATGTCATGCAGTTTGGCCTGTAGGGCATCCCATCGTATGAGGAGTGTTGGCTTTAACCCCACTTCAAATTGAGGATACCGACCCATTTAAAAAGTGGGCTAGCAAAAGATAATCAATCCAGGTGTATAGAACATCTATGGAGTTTTGTTCCAAAAACGCCATCTTTTGTAAGGAGTAACTCACACAGATGGTAACAATTTTGGACAGTTGGATTTTAACCATTAAGCCAGAAACAATACAAAAAGAGATCACATGTTTTCAAAACTAAATACGTAATTTGAAACAAAGTTTGTAAAATAACATCAAAAATCATTGTCTTGATATGTGAAGTTGGAAAAGTGAATCTATCGCACAACGGTTTCTAAGTTATCACGTGAATTCTTTTGTAGGTAATTTTGTGGGAAAAGACATCATTTGGTAGGGGATACATTGACAAAAACACCCTATTGTGGTGAAACTGGTGGTGAAAAGGTTACTTGACCGGCATCTCTTGAACGCGAGTACCTCCGGGGGTACAAATGTGGAACGTTTGTACCACGAAACACCAATCAGCGGGTTTGAGGAAAGACTCATGGTCCCTCCTGGACTTCAAAACAAGAGCACGTAAAATGTTGAACAGTTGAATAAATGTTTGGCATAGTTCAGAATATACATCGATCAGTGAATGAAGAATCTTGAAAATAAATTTCCACTTTTTTGAACATGGCATAGGCCTAAATAGTAATGCAAAAATGCCAAACAAGGCTAACATGATCATGAATCACTTGGGGAATGTTACTTCATTGTTCATCAAGGAACTTGCTATGACACAAATGAAGCTTAGTTTCGTGAATAATCGAATATCTTTTGGAAGTACTCCACTGATCGAACCAACAGAATTATTTTCAAGCGAACAAGCCGATTTAACGACAGCTCAAATCGCATGAACCCCGGCCAACGCGTCACGTCGAAGGAGTTGCTCGTTCAACTCATTTACGACAGGTCAGTGAATACATTATTACCAGTTACGAGGGCTTGGCTAAACTTTCCCATGGTTCATGAGTCCGCTTAAAATACCGAAATAATGACGGGTTTCTGAAAGGAATGTGTAACAGCTTCACCCTTTTACTTACCTGTACCAAAGACCGCTTGTCGATTCGACAGATTTGATGAAAAACTGACAATCTTTCCAAATTACTCCAGATGTGATCAGAGGTGTCCTAGTAAAGTCAACGTTGGGACAGTTTGAAGGCTGAACTAATAATAGTGAATCGGCCCCTTTTGTGTCACATGTTTGTATAAAAGCCTTTGCTGAATTGTAAATAATGGAATGGTCCACTGTTGCAAATGTAGGTAGGTTAATTTTCGACAGTTGGTTTTTATCTATCAATTCTCAGATTTTTGAAAGACAACCGTCACTTGTGTATTGAATAATGACACGAAGGTGTCTCCCATCCGAGGAACACAAGAACATTCGTAAAAAAACTTCAGCATTTGTTCTTATATCTTCTCGTCTGTTACCCTTGACAACTAAGGTAATAAGACGCTCCATTTTGCAGAAGTAGGTATTATCCCGGCATATTACACTGCCGGCTACTCAATGAATATACGAGTAAGAATGTCCCACTCCTGGGTTCGCCTCACAGCGAGCTTGACATTCTTTTGATTAAATAAACAATTTCCATTACCAGTACTGTTTTTGTAATGTTGCGCACACTGGTAACCCACCTGTCAACGTCTACTTCAGTGACATCCGGGAAAGATCCAAATTCTGTTGGATATCAGGCCTACAGTCGACTTGTATTACTTAACTGTGGCTGCAGGGCTAAGGGGAAGCAAACTTCTTAACTAAATTCACGCCAGATTATCGTAACCTGGTATTGATGTTAAAGTAAATTTTAGAAGGACAACAGCGTATATGGGATGAGCTATTTCGTGAATCTGAGAATGAATAAGGCGCTTGACTCCATGTGTGTTAAATACACGAGTAGAATCCAGGAATTTATATTACTGAAATCAACTGCGCTTGGGACTCCATTTGTGTTAAATACACGAGTAGAACCCAGGAATTTATGTTATTTGTATCAACTATTTAAGTGAAAAATATCAATATTAGAGAAAAATAACAAGAGTAATGAGCATTTATGTCTTGCGCCTAATACTAATCAAAGTTTTAGCCGGGCGCTATGCATGGACGGCGCAGCACTGAAATAAGTGAGGGGCTGCAGCCCGCCAATGACAGTTCGCCGCCCACGATATGCCTATATGCACGAAACCCTTGAGTAAACAAATCTTCGAAAAAAACACTGGGATGTACCTCTTACTTAGTACATTTTGCTCAAAAGTTTCGCACATGAACGCATTCGCTTATCGTTTATTTAGGCGTACTTCCTTGTGTGCTTGAGGAGGAGGGGGTTGAACTGGATGCTTCATGTGTTGATATCCTTACCTAGTTCCGTGGTAACGAAGGTAGTCCATTACCTTAATTCATGTTTTTAACTTTTAAGGTGGTTATATGAACCAGCCCCCGAGAAGTAAATTGGTCTCGACTAGTGTTTTTACTTAGAAATGATAAGCTCAAGTTCGGGCCGAGTTTAATTACAAAAGAACTGACTGTTTGGACCACGCTCAGCGCATCAGTGACACACCGTGACAAGATAACTTGTAGACTGTTCCGAAGCAATAACGGCCAGTTCTTTCGAATCTATGACTTCAAAAACAATTTCGTAACAGTCAGTGGTCTGAATCAAAATTTGGTTTTTATGATGGGAGGGAGATTTATAGACACCTTAATTGTTGAAAAATTGTCACAAATTTCTAAATGAACATTTATTTACGTTTATTTAATTGGTCTAGTTCAATTCGCAGTCTGCTGGATTCTATAGGTTTCACGAGTTATGATAAAGCACGACGTTACGTGTGAAGTGAACTTTATCGAGATTTTCTCCCAACGTATCAAAGATTGTTTTTTGCAAGGCTGGCGTTCAGATGTGGCAAACGACTCTAAGTTGAATTTGTTTAAAACCGGATTGTACTGATGAAAATCATTTACATTGCAATTTACCTCGGTGCTTCATTCGTGTAATGGTTAGATTTCGTTGCGCAAACCACTTTCTTTTTGTAGAAACTGGTCGCCATATGGGCATTGAATACTGTGAAAGAATTTGTAAATTATGCAATGCTAATACCATTGAAGACGAATTTAATTTTTAAATGGAGTGCAAGACTTACTCAGGCCAAAGGAATACTTGTTTTGATAACTTTGTACTTAGGACCTGAAATATATGTATGTATGTATGTATGTATGTATGTATGTATGTATGTATGTATGTATGTATATGTATAAGCTATTTATTTACTTGTTACGATCTCAACTTGCCACCAGGTTTTACTAAACTATTTCGCATTACGTAGTCACACCGGACTGAACTCCGTAAGACACATCGGCTGTTGTACGGAGGTTTAGTGATGACGTATCTGCCACTATTATGACGCGATAGAAATAGAAATGCAGTCATATCACACTTCAAAAAATTTGCAGGTCTTGAATTTTTGCCGACTCAGGTAACCACGGGGGAAATTTAGCACTTGATTTTTTTTTACAAACCTGCTTAAGCCAGACAAGACTATGTATCAGTGTGGGGGATATAGTTCAGTTGACACCTTTTGAGTCAACCTGTGTATCCAAATTGCTGCCGAGCCCGCTTTATAAAGACTACATTTTTGGAGAAATCGTAGAGAATATATTTTGACTATTTTCGCTGGCGCTCCCAATCACTCTATTATGCATTGACGTAGTCAATATTTCCCGGCATTGTCTCACAATTTGAAATTAGTGAAAGTTGTCCAATTATACGGTTTTCTACATGTTTTAGTGCCAGCGGTACTCAAAAATTTATTTCTGACTGGAGAAACCGAGATTAGAAATTCTCGTCTGACTAATAAACTTCCTTTTTATGTAACTAAATGATTTTGCCGACTTTTCTAATGAGCAAACCTCCAGGGTACTTACACCGACGCACACGGGGACAGGTGTAGTTGCTACACAGCTGCAGTGACACCATAGATCAGACACACACGCTGGCGAGTACAGACCATCTTGAATGGGATGTTCACTTGGGAAGTAAGTATATCCACTGGCAGAGTTATCAACACAACGAAAGCCGGAAAGTCAGCATGAAAAGAACCTATCTGTAGACTAATGTTCACGGCACCCTTCGCGACGTTACCGTGCGATATTTTAAGACTGCATGGTCGAGTTCCGTAGACGCAAGAATTGCGCGAGTGGTGTGAACAGGTGCTTCGCTTACAGTACATAGCGAAATGTCGCGTTTTCATGAGGTTCTCGCGGTTGGCCAGGGTTTTCACGAAAAGTTAGACATCATGCGAGGCATGCAACAAAATGGCGACCACACGCCCCCTGGTCACTTGGAAAAGTTCGCAACTGTGAGACTGGCAGCCCAGAGCACTTAGCATAGCTGAACGAGGTACCAAGATCTGACCATAGGAGTAGGCCTATTTAGAGTCCACCTCAGTATATAGGGAAATGAACGTTTGGCGTTGTCTCCACTCTGGGTGCGACCCCTTTGCCCTGTTGCATGAAACAGTCCCAAATAGGGACTCAACTAAGTTCCCTAAATCTTTTGTGTATTTGTTTCGTTCTATGCTCACAGGCGTAGTATTTTTTATCATTTTATCTTTAGTATGAGCTCTTCTTTGACTAATGACATGGGTCATTCGGTATTCAGTGCGGTACTATGTTGTTCGTTTTAATCAGTTTTGGTTGCTACCTCGAATATCTAGGCTCGCTCGTTTTTGGCTCCCTTGTATTATAAGGTCTCCACTGACCGGTTGCATAAAACAGCCCTAAACAGGGACTCAACTAAGTTCCCTAAATCTACAGCGTATTTGTGGGCTTGTGAAAACACTGATTGTCCTTTCTTGTGCTGCTTGAGTCTAATTACTAAGTCACAAAACCGAAAGTAAACTCTACATTGCATTATCAATATTATTGAAAATTTGTATAGGGATCTTTTCATGCAATGTCCTTAATTTCAGTGAGGACTAAGTCCCTGATTATTTTCATTGAATTAAGGGCTCCGTTTCCAGTCAGTCATACATTCGAGGTTCCACAAAAAATCAATTCCATGTGATTCAATATACGTCACTGCTCACTAAGTGCCCCATGACAGACAAAATACACTCTGGGTTGTGCCCGCCAGAAACGCCCAAAAATGTCAACCACGGTATGCCATTTGAGATTTCAGCTAGATTAGATATTTGAAGTACCCGCTAAAACTGATTTAAAGCGAACAATATAACCGCACTGAACACCGAATGAACCATGGCATAGAATTTGCACTCTGGAAAGAGTCCGCCAGAAACCCAAAAAGGACCCCCAAAAATGAGCTATCTCATTTATTCGAGGTACCACATAAACCAATTCCATGTGATTGAATACATGTCACTGATCACTAAATGGCCGATGGCAGTCAAAATAGATTCCGGGTTGTGCCCGCCAGAAACCCCCGAGAATGGCAACCACCGTATGCCATTGAAAATGTGAGCTAGGTTAGATTTTTGAGGTACCAGCTAAAACTTGATTTAAAACGAACAATAGTACCTCACTGAACAACAAATGACTCATGACAGACAAATTAGACTCTTCAAAGAGTCCGCCAGAACTCAAAGACGACGCCCAAAAGGAGCTGGCTTATATATATTCGAGGAACCACAATAAACAATTCCATGTGATTCAAATAGAAGTTACTGGTAACTAAATGGCTTGTGACATACAAAAACCCCGGCATTCTGGGTTGTGCGTGCCAGCCTCAGAAATCTCAACCATGTAATTCTGTTGAAAACGTGTAATAATATATTAATTAGACAATGATGATTCCAGTTAAATCTCGGTAGAGCTTTGTAGAATCAAGAATTTCGATTAGGAAGGTGTGACCACGTGCTTAGTTTGCAGTTCATGGCGAATTCTTGTATTTCCTTAATACTTTCGCGTGTGCTGAACTGCCTCCTTGCCAAATGGATGATGGAGTAAATTAAGCATTTTGGAAAATACCCGATAACACTAAAACTTTGGGATACGAGGAATTGTCAAAAAACTAACCCATTGAGTGATGATTAAGACTGCAGCTATTGTAGTATAATGAGCAATAGAAAGTGCCAGCAAGAAAGAAATACTTCAGCGACAACACATGGCTCCTAAGTTTGCGTTAGATCGAGACTGAACCATGAACAGGATTTCCAAAGAGTCCTTTCATTACGTTGACTACTAAACAATGCTTTTAAAGAAAAGTAACAGGCGTGTTTTTAAAAATCTTCTTTAATCAAAATAACCTAGAAATAGTCATCACAACTCTTTTACATACTTAATAGCCACCCAACATTTGCAATGACATCCGTGTCAGAGGCCCTGATCAATGCAGTGCCAATTGAGTTGGCTAAGTGGAAGGTAAGAAGCGTGTTGACCTCCTCATGGGAACCTTATCAGATGCCATAGTACCACTGTAAAAAAGGCGAGTACAGTTTGTCGCCATGTCAAACAAGTATTTTCTCCCCAAGAAATGGTACATATAGGTCTTTTTGCCATTCTAGTCGGAGGAAGGTTTCCAAACTGTCCTTGAAATGTCCCGTTCTGCATACCAGGGTTTTCAAGAGGACATTTTTGGGTGTTAAATTCGTGTTACGTTGGTTTACGGACAGAAGTTAATTTGTCCTAAATGAAAAGTTTAGACCTTAAAAACAGGTGTGTTTAAGTAACTTTGTTATCCTGTAATACTTACCTACTGTTATCTATAGTAATTGACTACACCCGTGAACTAAAATTTTAAAAAAATAAAAGTTTACCTTGTAAAAGAACCCACTTTTTGGATTTTTCCACCATTCCGACACACCATCTAAATGTCTCGCTTTTTGACTTAGCTAAACTGACATACTATCATGTACTATAATAATTTCCCTTGCGACATAGTCATATTTTACCGCTTGACTAACATGGAAAAAACAAGAGAGTTTCTGTAGCTCCTTATACTACAGTAGCTGCGGTCGTGATCACCTAATAGGTTGTTTTGACAGTTCCTGGTATCCCAAAGTTTATTAGGTATTTTCTAAAATGTTTACCTTTCTACATCATCCATTTGGCAGTCTGTGTGACGCTATTATTAATGTAAGCAAGGGTAGAGTTGTTTTAGCTGGTACCTCGAATATCTAATCTAGCTCAAATTTTCAATGGCATATGGTGGTAAACATTTTTGGGGGATTCTGGCGGGCACAACCCAGTGTTTATTTTGTCTGGCGTGGGGCATTTAGTGATCAGTGACGTGTATTGAATCACATGAATTTTTTTTTTGTGGTACCTCTTTTTTGAGGGTCCTTTTGGGTAGTTCTGACGTACCCTTTCCAGGGAGGAACTTGACTGTTATAGATCATTCGGTGTTCACTGCGGTGCTATTGTTCGTTTTAAATCAGTTTTAGCTGGTACCTTGAATATCTAATCTAGCTCAACTTTTTAATCGGTCACATGATATCCCTTTTCACGGTGACGTGTTCTATTTCCGTTGCAACAAGAATATTTAAACGATCAACGATTCACGAAACGGTTCAGTCTTTACAGGGATTGGATAAACCTAAATTTGCGAGCTCGAAAATGGCGCATCAACGCCGAATTTAAGTGATCCGGAAGTGAACTGCTGCATAAATTTTGAACATTATATGCCATTCTGTTCATAAAAGACTAACAGCCAGAACAGGAGGAACTCCACTACTTTTGACTCTGGTATGCCACTGGAAAAGATACTGACACCTTCAGAATTAGAACGAAACCCATTTGTAGGTAACTCAACAAACCTGAATTAAACACAAAGCCCTATTGTATGAATATTCTGTTGCACTGAAAATGAACAACTTTGCGAAGTTCCCAAGTCAAAATCTGAACAGTTTTTTCTGGGGAAACTGGCAGTGAAGAAACATATGAGCGACACTGCAAATCGGTCCTTTTTCTAGTTCACTCTCGAATGGGTAGGTATCCCAATTTTCCAGCTTCACCCGTCAAAAACACATTCGAGTACTCCGGGACGTTCCCATAACACCACTTATATGTACGTGACCGCCCAAAATTAGCACAACAGTGCCAATACGCATTGTTTTTAAATGGCTTCAGATCTTTTTAGAAATTACTCGACATAAGTTGAACTATTGTAGGGGTGACATATGGCTTCCTCAGCAAATGCGGTTTTTGAAATTACATACGTGGCGCATGGTATGAAAACACAGTAGAAAATTAAATTCAGTATCCATGAATATTCTATTAATTTGCTCACATTAGCTTTTGTTGGCTGAGCGCCGGGCACAGCCTGGCAACACACATTTCATAAATTAAATCTCAGAACTAATAGGCTTTCTGTTCTTTTTCGTCCGCCTGTTTGATGCAGGTTGCTTGGCATCTTTCATAGTATAATTAACACACTTTTTGTCTAGTATATCAGTTAGTCTTTGCAAACCACATCGAATTCCATTTGTTTTCAGTGTTGCATGGAGGGCACCTATCTCTAATGGTTCGTATGTCAGTACTTTCAGGTAAAGATCCGGATTTCGTTTTAAAAATTTATAAACCTTTTCTGCCACAGCCTCTGAAGCTTTCACAGATAAATTATCCTCAGCAGGCACTAAAAATGTCTTTTCAACGATTTCATCAGAACAGATGTCGTCACCAGAGATTGCGCTGTCGTCGGAATCAGAGCCAGGGCTCTTTTCAGAAGACTGCTGCGGGTCACTGTTGATGACATCACGACCTAGCGGAGGTGGGTTGTCACAAGTCACCCTGACAGCCGCATCGCCTTCCACAGTAAAGCTTGCTTCTGCTTCACTGTCAGTCTCATACTGGTGCGTTTGGTGATACACATCTTTGAGCAACATTATCATCTTCTTTTTAGGAAGAGGCTTTACACCAATGTTCTTACATGCGTGTTTCAATTCAGGTGTCACCATGGAATCATACTTTGGCATAGGTGTAAAAGGAGACGGCGCTGTACGTTTCTTTACTTTACCAAACAGTGAAGTGTGAGGTGTTTTGTATACTCCCTCCTGCACAGCAGAGCTACCCTCCATGTTGTCACGGAAACTCTCTGCAAAAATGATATCGTAGTCAACCATCTGTTGCTGGTAAGCAGACCCTTGACTCAGACTTGACTCAGGGTTCGTCGGGGCTCCCTGCAATTCACACTGTAACTGACCATCAACTTGATGACTTGTAGGATTATACCCACTGTTTCCAGATTCGACTTCATTGTCACTCTCTGTACTAGCCAACTTGCCTATCTTTGTAGGACTATCACATAAAGGTAAATCCTCATTATATCCACCCTCATCGAAGTCTTCCCAAGGGTCACACAGGTCAGACCCACTGGCACAATCAGCATCTTTCGTGGTATTCAAAGCTTTATTACACTTTGGGCTACTAACACGTAAGTCTGTATCAGTCACAGTAATAATTTGTCCCTGACTTGAAACAGAGGGATCCAAAATACCAGAACTATTCTTGAAACAAGAACTCATTTCAGTGAGGGATGTGTGCTTTGGAGAATTTGTCTGATCTTCATCTGATGAGCTATCCTGTGTTAAATCGATCTCACCATCCATGTTATAAACTGTAGACAAGTCGCAAGCTTCATTCCTGTTTTCCCTTATAATACATTGCCTTTTACTGGTACTAAACCTGAGAGACTGACAGCCCTTTCTTTTCTTGCTATCTGGCATGCATGGTTTAGCAGGCCGTGAAGGCTGTGCTGAACCAAATGTGGGAGAGGGAGGCAGGGTTGCTGAGTCATCCATGTTACTTTGGTTTGGAGTTCTGGTGCTCTTGACTTCTGGAGTCTTTGCCATGCATAGTGAATGAAGACGCATGGATGATGTTTTCCTCATGACAGACAAACATCCTTCAACTGCAGTCTCACCATCCCCAGGTGGACCAATACGAGAATGATTGGCTACAGGGCTTCCAAAAAGATCGGGTGTTTGTGACATGTTTGAACACACACGTGCATCCCGGCTCCCAGATTTACCAACAGGTGTTGAAAAGCCCAAAACTCCAGTACACACTGTCTCACCATCTACTGTACCACTAGAACCCACATCAAGACAACTTGCAGACACCACTGAACACACTTGATCCAGCTCTGTATCCATGGTAACAAATGTATCATCAGGATCTAACGCGCCACCCTGCAGCGCCTGCTCCTCTGACAATTCAGTTTCACTGTCTGGATAATCACCACTGCCCACACATATCTCTATCCTACTTCTATTCAAATGGTCAACCAAGCTTTGACTCAAAGGGTTCAGTGCAGTCTGATTGACTTTGTTCAACACCTGCTCATCAGACAAATTATGGACAGTTTGACTACTCTGGCTCAATTGCGATGATTCTAAAAAGCGTTTCACGTCATCATACAAATCATTGTAGAACGCTTTTTCAAAACTACCATCAGTTGCATTATTACTCTTGATCTTCTGAGTAAGTGTGACGTGCTCAAACACATCTTCTATATCACTATCATGAAACCCCTTGTTCCCTTCCACCTCATTGCCTTCATCATCGTCATTATCAATCAACTCTCCATTGAGGCACTCACTGTTGACACACTGAGAATTACCCAAGTCCTGATCAACACTAAAATTTTCACAGACTTTTTCCAAGTCGGTTACACCAAACTCCTTGGCGATATCTAAAACCTCAAGCACATATTCCAAGTCCAATGAAACCTGTGCAGTATATAAATATGTAATGAACAATAATAGCGACTTCTTTGAAAACTGAGAGAGATCAACAAAGTCACTTGCACAGTCGCCTGCTTGGATCGCGTGAAATAACTTGGGACAACGTGAAAACAAAATAAACTTGTGCGTGTGAAGTAAATTTTGATCTGCTGTAAGAATCACGACATCACTGAGAGTCTTGTTATTGACCATACAGCTCAAGTCCTCCACTAGCTGGTGAGTCTCAGTACTAGTAGAGCAGTCCGTCTCCGAGGGAGGCTCCCATCCTTGTGGAACAGTGTGCTGCTCAAGATCAGACAAGATGAGTGCAGTCTGTGTGCCCATAATGTCACCACTGCCCTCTGGTGTCCGCCCTGGTATCATAGCTACTGACTTCGACCTAGTGACTGAACCACGAGTAGGAGTCAAGGGGGGCACCAGTGATTCCACGTAGTATTTCTTAACAGGACTGTGTCCAGATGGTGTGTGGTGACATTCCCTCCAGATGGCAGGTCTGGCAGTCAAGCTCTTGTCACAGTCATTCAGCTTACTGGGAATCAAGGCTGGTGTTGCCTTGATATCAATGGGTAGTCTTGAAAGGAGAATCTCATCTGACACACGCTGGGCTATCAGTCTTTCTTTGTCCATCACACTATGGTAAACAACTTCTGGTATTTCAACAATTGTTCGACGTCCACGCTTAACCTTTTTCTGACCAAACCTGTTCTTATGTCTACTGTTACGCTCCCTGGGCTCAATGCATGCTTTAAGCGATGCATCTTCCAATTGTTTTCGTAACAACTTTAAGAGGTCCCCAGGAGCTAAACTCATCTGAGATGAACACTGCTTAATATGTTTCACACGACTCGCTTTGGTTTTCAATTTCTTCCCACACATAGGACAATCCATTACTATAGTTTCATTTGCTAAAGACTCAGCAATATCCCTTTCAACTACAGACCGTTCCGATGCATCAATGCACTTGTTTACATGCTGTGTCCGACGAACTGTATTCATGTGTGTGATATCTTTTTGACACATATGACAAAACACCAAGTTCAACTGCGGCCGGTGTTTCCCATCTTCCTCATCCTGAAGTGTTCTGGCCAACTCTGCATCACTGTCTACACTTGGTTCCGAGGCTGAAAATTTCTTCCTCAAACAGCGGACCACATGAGTAGACTTCTCTGATTTGACAACAGCCTGGTCACAGTTAGGACATTGTGCAGTATCAGTGGACACATTGTGTTTAGTGTTAAAGGGAACATTCTCTAATTTGTTCTCGCTGCTTAGGCCACTTTCAGACACAGTGGGTTTACTCACTGCAGTAGACTTAGTCAAACAAGCTGTTGAGTCAGAGAGACCGTCTTCACTAACACAACCAAGATGACTAGAATCATCACATTTAGTCACAGTTTCAGACTGTTTAGCCAACGTCTTGTCCCCGCCACTTTCACCTGCAGTTTCTTTGTCAACATTCTGTGCCTTCTTCCCACGGTTGGCTCTTCTATCGGTTTGAAAGTCGTCAGTCGTATCTAGACACACGTCCTGTCCGATGCTAAAAATCTTTTCAAACTCTGGCAAAATCTCTTGCTTACGTTTCTTAGACAGTTTGTTTTTCTTTTGAGGTTTCATTTGCGCAATAATATTTGTAGTCAGTGATACAACTGACCGTGTCAGGGCAGTCTTTGTTGCTGTATTCTGTGAGATAACATTCTCTTTGTCCACGTGTTTCTCTTGGTACATTCTGAATGCACTGTCTTCTTAAGCCATATATTGGAAGTCTGACCACGCTGTCACTTCTGAAATGTAATTATCAATGTAATTATTAAATTAATAGCATGACTTGAAAATTGCACGTTGTTGAGGATTTGCAGGAATGGTACCTTAACCATTTCCGAAGTAATACACAAAAGTGGTTGATAGATTCAAGCTGACAAGTTTCCACCAAAGTTGCGCACAACATTAACCACTGGGTTTGGGCTGATTAATACAATGAAGATTTACCATGAACAGGTAACCTGATAACAAAGTCCAGATAATTTTATTTACCAAAACCAGCTCTCTCAACTACCATTTGTAATGGTGTCTGCTTTTTGTGAAACTGACAAAACACTTTCGTATAATATGGAAGCAGTAAAATGAGTAACAAAAACAAATAAATAAATAAATAAATAAAGCAAAGTCCATTTCAACTTTAGCTTTTTGTCCAGGAAGGAGAGAAGTTCAAAAGCTCAATTCAAATAGTCACAACGGCAGACTAAAAAGCACACCACTACAAATGCTGTTTATAAATCTGGTGGCAACATTGACAAGAAGGAAATTTGATATATTTATGAAGCTCATATGTAACAGAAGGTGGAATCTATTTCAATTTGAATAAATAAAATGTTACTTAAGGCTATGATGTAGAAGCCTAGAAAAATTCCAATTTTGGCCAATTTCGAAAAATCTTATCTCAAAACTGCCTGATCGAATTCACACAAAACTTTCAGATATTACGCTTTATACAATGTTCTCTGAAATACTGTTAGGAATAGTTCTAAAGTTCCACTCTTGCATGATGGGCTATCAAAAATAGGACTTGCATGATTTTTATGAAAAGTTATCAAGTTGCATAAACAAAACGATAATTTAGAAAACTATAACAGCGTTTTTGAGATTTTATCTTGAACATTTATATCACATGAAATTTGGTCATGTTATCGGTCCTGTTGTCTTGGTGCAAATGTACTTTTCTTTTTTAAAAAAATCAAGATAAGGTCACATGACCTTATCAGTGGCAGATTGGTATATAGTCAAAATTCAAATTCCGCAGAATTTTTATCTGAAAATACATGCTTTTGCAGAGTTAAATTCAACAGTTCTTTAGATATTTGGCTATTAAAATCTACTAACTTCTACTGAGGTCACTGAGTAATTACAGAATGTCAAAACAAATATCGCAGCTACTGAAAAACCATTTTCGGTGAGGACACAATTCAACACAACAGCTGTGCATTACTATACCTGCAGTAGGTCAGCTAAAGTCCACCACCACAGTCATGGTGCTAACTTCATCTAAGCTGGAGAGCTGAAACAAAAGCAGATTTATAGTGACACAATAATAATAACAAGGAAAATATGTAAGAACTACATACTTAGATCAAACTGAGTTTGGCTACTTTGTGTTGTAACAGAGGAACATAAAGTGCTACATGTCTGAACATCCAGATTGGTCACGATGTTGAATTCACGTCCTCACTAGCAGTGATAGAAGGCAATAGTCAGATATAACATGCATTTATTTTGAGAACCAGTTTGATGCCCATTATTTATTGGAGAAAACTGGTTCTCAGAATTCGGGCATGTTATATCTGACTATTACCGTGATAGACAGCAAAGGTCCACTCAATACACGCACTGTAGGTCAAACAAGACCTTTTTTAAAAACCCCAGACATAAGTACTACAGTACTACACTGCATACTTTTGAAGAAAAATCAGGCCACTACCTTCACAATGAAAAGAAGCAAGTAATGTCAAGTTATCAGTTCTTTGGACATACATGTAGTTTGGTCAAACTCTGAGCAATGAACCAATGACGAGATGTTTTTCAATGAAAGCAGCAGAAAATGGTACTACAGTACCTAACTTCCTTGCACTTGATCACGCAGCAGTCAGTGAGACCACGCAGCAATTACAACAGCAATGTGTTAAGAGACACAACAATAGTCAGAATCACTGCAGCTTGCCAATGATGCTGCTGTTTGACACTGCAGCCTGAAACAAAAAGTTCCATTAAAATCCATGGCACTCATTTATTTGTGATACAGTATGAAGCAAGACAGTTTGAAGACATCATCAACAATAAAGTAAGACAAATGTTTTACAGAGAACGAGTGTTTTCATGACCCTGGTCCTATCACTTCCAAAACTAGATGTCCGTGATACATGACGGCTCCTTCCAGGTTTTTAAAATCATCCCCTAAAGAAGGGTTTTATAGAATTTTTCAACGCAAAAAGAAACCTTTTCTAAGGTTTCAACGAAAAATCAAATGCCAATATCACAATTTTATATATCGTGTTGGTACAGGCATTCCCATATGGTTTAATCATTATCAGATTCAACTTAGGAGCCGAGGCATATGACTTCAGTGACAAGCAGATGAAAAGATGAGCAATCCTGTATGTTTTTTCAAGAGTGATGTTTCAGGATTAAGTCTTGACAGTCTTAAGTTGGGCTCAGTGTTTGAGCACGTCCTTTACCCATTTTTACAAACAAGATTTTCACTAATTATCCAACTGTCAACAAAACTGTAGCCTATTTCTGCATTTCAAGGATGTTCATGAATTTGAACATATTTTCAAAGAATACTTATATCTGAAAACATACCATTTTTCATGATTTTGGAAACTATCCAATTGCCATCCCATATATCATCAGCGAGAGGAGACCAGGCTCATGCCATGGTATTATGCATCAACTGGCGTAGCCAACATCCAAACACATCAAGTGAATGATGCGGGTAAAAAGTTGGCAATCCAAGCAAAGTTTCCTTTTTCAGTTAGCTACAACTCTATTTGCGGTTGTCTAGCAACAAAACTTACATCTAAATCTAGCACGCCCAAGAATACGTAAGTTTTCGCAATTCCAACATTCAAATGATGCCTAGAGAAACATCTCCTTCATTTCGGACAAAAATAATCGCCAAAATTTGCCTTTTTACATTTTCCACAGGCTAACATTGTTGTGAATACCCAGTTTCTCAAAACATTGTTTGATGGTAGCAATGGTATGTGAGTGGAAATTGATAAAAGTTTCTATTTTGTGCCACATACGGTTTATGGAAAAAAAAGGAAAATTTCACTTGTCCGCCATATTGTTGGGAAAATTGGTGAGATTTTACCATGCCATCCGCTACAGCTGTTAAAACGAAACACCATGTGATCAACGTCATTCTTCATATCACTCTCCCACTTTTGAAACAAAGAATAAGTCAGGCGTCGATTTCATAACATTACAATATGCTTGCAACATATGCACATGCCATTTGCTTGATTTTTGGCTTGCTAGAAACGGACATCTTTTGAGTGAAAGTGATAATTTTGCTGAAGCAAAATTTGCTGAGAATTTTGGTTGCCTGAGCAATGAAATGCTCAAAACTGCTAATAGAGCAACGTCTGGTAATTGTTGAGAACTGCGCGCAAATTTCGAAAAAAAGAGCAATGAATTAAGCTGAAGAATCGACAAAAAACAGAAATTGGCCAAAACATAGAGCTATATTTCAGCATGAGAATAACAGATTAATGGCACTGTTTTCAAGGCATGACATTGTGTCAGATTTTGTTTTACTCACTTTTTACCCAAATCATTCTAGTCTGTCTATTCATGTTGTATCATGTGACTTAAGCGGGTGTGACGTACAATGGAATAAAGCCTCTCTAAATAAATTAGTGGTCATTCGATTAGACCAATGGTTTGGGCACTTGGCTCTCCGTCACACGCCAGCTTGGTGCCCAATTATGGCAAAACCCACGGAACCCCAAGACATGTGTCAGGCTTACAAGCAGTGGGTGAAGTGGGTGCCAGCCTGATGGTGGACGGTCCAGAACACTGAGAATGAGTGTTACTAGAGATTTCATAGTAGACAGGAGCACCTGTTCTGTGGAAGGGGAAAGGGTGTTGTATATCACGTGACTTCTCAGGTGTGGGATACAATCGAATAAAGGCTCTCCAAATCGCTTGCTAGTTGGCAATTGTCTTTTGGCGGAATGGTTTGGACGCTTAGTTCACACGCCCGACAGCCCCGACACGGATCGAATCTCGGCGGGCACAGGCACAGCCACGGCCAAGTTGCATTGGGGGCCTATCGAAAAATACATTTTTCAACAGTGGTATCAAATTCGTCAGCAGTTTGACCATCAAGTTACTTAAACCACGAGTCATTATACCTGAAAAGACCCCTGAAAACTCCTTTGTTTCTCAATATCCAATGTCCTTAAAAATCTATTCATTTGTTCAATTCCAACGACCTCTACCCTTACAACATTTCAAGTCCACCGCCTGTGTGATACGTCACACAAACTCGTGTTGTTGTGACGTATTTAACAAGACCGTCGGTAAAGACGGAACAATTTTTTTCAGAATAAAGCGGTAAGTATTTGCTATTTCGCCCTTTTGTTGACTTTTAGAGAGTCATGTCTTTCAAATTATGGCATTCTATAGCACTAAAAGAATATTTTAATTCTGTATTTATTGTAGTCCCGTGTAGTTTCATGTTTAATTAAGGGTCTGTTGGTCTTCGACTCGAGAAAGACCAAACAAAGTCAGTCACCCAGCTTCGCGTGACTCACTGAAGTCTATTCGAGTAGGCTACTTTAGCAGTTTAAGAAACATGTCAGCCTAGTTGGTTTCTGTTTTCAAACGGACAACACTCTGAGGGCATTGCCTAACACCCACGTTACTTTATGATTTTGATAATCTGAATCTCTGAGTGTAATCTATTGTCTACTTGCAACAGTTTATTCCCAATCCATGAATCCCTTAATGCGTTAATGGCTAAATGGCTTTCTGTGTACACATAGTGGAAGGATATTTCCGGTTTTGTCATTTGTTCTAGGTAAGGGTTCCGACCAAGTTTCTTGCGAGAACATCAAGATCTTGTGAGTTCTCACGAACTCATTCAAATGAAAGATGAGGGTTTCATGAATGTTGCGGATTTCCTGTTTTGGAAGTGATGTACTGTTGTATAGAGCCTCTCTAAATGGCTTGCCAATTGGCAGCTGCCTCTTGGCCGAACAGTTTGGACACTTGAGTTTGATACCTGCCGTCAGCGTGTGCAATTTTTGCCACGAGAATGCTCTGTAGCTTAGTGCCAGTATTCTAGCCCAGCAGAATGGTGGCCACTCACGATATATTTGATTGGTTTGTAAGGTTGGAGCTGATTAGGTGGTAAGGTTGGAGTTGATTGGTTGGTAAGGTTGGAGTTGATTGGTTTGCAAGGTTGGAGTTGATTGGTTTGTAAGGTTGGAGTTGATTAGTTGGTAAGGTTGGGGTTGATTAGTTGGTAAGGTTGGGGTTGATTGGTTTGTGGGATTGAATTCATTCCTTCCGTTCTATAAACGAAGATTTTTCGTCGTGATGAGAAGCTAGTAAAGTAAATGTTTTGAGGTCTATGAAATGCAGGTGCTGGCACATCCTAATAAGCGATGTACTAGTATGCCAGAAAATTTTGTTCAAAATAACACTTCATCTTGTCTATACCACCAAGGTCACATACCTTTCGAACATGTGGGGGACACCTTTGGAGGACCTAGATGTAATTAAATCATTCCAATATTTTTTTCCAAATAGTCCTTCATTCCGTCAACAATTTTGAAGACTGAACACCATTACATTCAATGTGCTCGAGGTCAGACGGAAAATATACATAGAGTTATAGTAGGTTACCCATCTGCCAGCCACACCAAGAGGAGGCAGCACAGTCTGGGGACCTCTATGAACTCAACTGCTCATCAGTCAGCGGACAAGTGCATATAAGCCTGGGAAAGTTTTTGATGTTGACTACTAGTAGAGACATGAAAAAATATTCTTGTTTTGAAGTGTAGTGGTGGCTTAGGAAACAGAAAAAATTGCCAGCCGAACCATGGAGTTGGCCAGGAATATCATTATTGGTAGTGTCCTACAGAAGGCAAGCGGCCAAGTGTCAATTATGCTAGCTGTGGACATCTGTGATGGGTTGGCCACAGAACTGTTGTCTTTCATTTGGGTAAGCCACTTCAGTATTGGGAACGAGCCTAGCTTCACTGATTGCAAGTCTTATCGCCAAGTTTGATGACCGCTGCCCAGTTGTTTTGCTCTTTCAGGAATTATTTCGGGGCTGGGTATTTTGACTTTGCTGACTTTGTGATTTCTAGTATCTTCTCGGAAGGGTTAAATGTTAGAAGTGACAACTACGTTGAAAGACTGGTGTTTGTTACATCCTGATTATGTATCAATGTAATTATATGCATGCCCACGGAATACCTATGATTCTTGTATTTTCAGCTAGTTCTCATATGAGCCAATTAAAGATGCAAATTGCTTACTTCTAGAATATTCTGTATTGCATTGTTGAAACTATATGGTAATGCTATTTATTGAATTGATTTATTGTGTGTTCTCTTGCTTCTGCTCCACACGTGTGCAGCTGCTAATGCTGCTTTTCTCCTTTATTCGTTATGATAACCTCCGTGAATCAAATATGGTTGTGGCCTGCCAAATTAGACGGGGTCTAGAAATTGAATATAGGGAACAGCATTTAATTCGGAAGTGTTTTTGTGAAGTAAATTGCTTTGTTTCATCCGTAAGATTTTTGATAACTTTGACGCATTAGTAAATTCAACTTTGTGGTGTCGTTTAAACACTATTTTCTACTTGGCCCATGTGCCAATGTCTTGCTTGTTTTACGGTACTTTAAAGATTTCCACTAGTGTATCTCATGAGAAACAACAATGTATTGAGAAAAATCCATGCCATCAACTCATTTAACTATGTTCTTACATTAAAATAT
Organism: Phoronis australis; assembly: GCA_002633005.1. Lineage (NCBI taxonomy): Eukaryota > Metazoa > Phoronida > Phoronidae > Phoronis > Phoronis australis. The sequence continues at coordinate 276,971 of NMRA01000261.1, forward strand.
TAAATTTCCAATACATGTACCGTATTCACCCTAATAAGCACCCTTGCCCTATAAGCACCCCAACGCGTTTTCAGATTGGCTAAAATAAGCGCCCAGTCCATGAATTCCGTGCAAATGCCAAAAATGCCTTACCTACAGTTCTAAAATTCTACAGTAACGTCTTCAATTTATCAATAAGATCCGACAGCCCTGAAAAAATCATTGTGCGCGGAATTTGTAGATCACGATCCTCGCCTGCTATGTCGGTATTTAGCTGTGAGTGTACATTTCAAACTTCCACCGCGCTTCAAAAAGAACGCAAGTTTTACTGATCTTGCGAGGGGCATGTCCTATTATGGTTTGTCCTTTCAGAACAGACGCAGCGTACTTGTCAAAGGGATTGTATTGTATCTTTCCCGTACAGATCTTCTCCCTCAACAGGAAGCCAAATCTCTTTGTACGTGTGAAAACCGCGAATCGAAGACGAATAAAAACTTGACCTTTGTTCAGTTAAAAGCACATGGCTAGGAAGCGCATGCTACATTCAAGAATCTGTCACCGAAGATTAGTCTTTGGGAAATATCTATTCATGAAACGGGTAGCATAGCATCAGCAAGACATAAATACTGGCACTTATTTCAGAAAGTTTCTAATCCCGTAAAAAGCGTTTGCATTATTTTTAAGGGGGAATTAGTAATTGGTGTTTTTAAAGTCAAAATGACCCACTGATAATGAACACTTCCGCACCCTTGCACCCCCGGAATCTCCGGAAAAATAACTGTTAGACTGTCACGCATCCAGTCACCCAGCTACTCAATGACATCGGCCTTACCGAGACGATGCTCGAACGTTTTTTAGCAGATGAGATCAACAAGTGCTAAATAAAACATGTTATGCTTTACTGCATGTGTTAATTTCCTTAGTTACAATGCACACCAAGATCATTACATCGCGTTTACTCTTGCAAATGAAGTCTGATGACACGCACGCGCTCGCTCTCACACAATACGCAGACTAACTTTAAAACGAACATCACGTGACAACAACATAATGTGTTTGTCCAGAGATTTTTCTTGTGTTGCAGAGTACGATCTAGCACAGGTTTGGACTTAATATACAGTTAATCCTGACTCCACAGGAACTTAAAAATCTTAGGGACGCTATTTTGAAAACTTAAGGCGGACTTCAGGTAATTTGTTGAGTCAAAACTATATTTTTACTCACGACAAGTTGACCTATCGCCGACCGCGAGGCAGTGACACATCAGTCGGCGAGTTTTCGCACTTGGCTTTTCTGAAAAATGCTCGTAATTTTACAACAAGGTTTGATAGCAATGCACTGCAATTTTGTAGAAACTCTCATAGGTTACTTGTGCGTCACAGAGTAAATTTGATAAATTCTAGCTTACGATTTCACCTGTTTCGGAGACCAGGTTTCAACCACTTTTGGGCTATAATAAGCGCCCCCTTCCTGAAGCGAATTTTTCTAAGTGCCCTGGGCGCTTATTAGGGCGAATATGGTATATATATATATATACATATATATATATATATATATACATATATATTAAATTCTCACACCTTTTTTTCATTATTACTGTACGTAGTATAATTCTGTTTGTGAACCATATACTGTACATTTGAACATTGAGAAGAGTATTCTGTGATCTATATACAATAGGTGTTTTAAAGTCTTGATTGTATTTTGGGCAGCATCAAGGCTGATCACTGTTCCCAGGTTCATTTCACAAGACTACGGTATTGCAGTGCTGTTAGTCAACTGTTGTGTATGCTTGCAGATTGCAAGCTAAAGTAAACAGACTGAACTGAAAACCTTTAAATAAATGTATGATGAACTTGTAACAACTCTAGGCATGAATGTAGTGTGCGGGGAGAAATACAAACTGATGTTGGCAGCCCACAGAACTGCTGACTGAACAAAAATTTCTCAACATAGTAATATAAAATGTGTGTATTCACTGCACTTTAGTGAAGATGGACTAAGTTTTTGCAGAGTTTTATTTAGTTCTGCTAGAAGAGTATTAGACTGCGACCATGTGGGTTACAGATTCAATTCCACGCCGAGGCTGACCTCAGACCACTTCTTACCAATGATGTCACTCTAAAGTTTGCTATTACACAACCAAACCCAAGCCACTGATTTTTACAAGTAAATTGAAATCGTAAAAACTAATCCTGCTTCTTTACAAGCAGCTTCAAAATGTTCAGGGGCTTTTATGATTTTCACGAAAATGAATCAAAAAGTTACACAAAAAAGAAAAAGTAATAAATTCAAATTAATGATTTAAATAACTGTAACAGCATTTTCGAAATTACAGTTTCAATATTTATGTCAAACGAACTTTGGTCATGTTATTGATACCATTTTGCTATGAATGTATCTTTCTTTTTTTGCTAAATTTTACTAAAACGACTTGGTCAGGTGACCCATTTAACAGCAGATTGGTAGTACCCCGTAAGTAAAAATCCAACTCTACTTTTAGAAGATAATTATTATATACTTTTACTAAGTTAGCCTATAGTTTTCCACATATTTGCGTAAATACCCAGACTTGTGGATAAGGTTCCTCATAACTTTAAGGCAAGAACTGTCATAGAGCTCAATATTGGCTAAATCATGGCCCAAGATGGGAGCTAAAAACAGTACCAGTCTTCATTGAGCCTCAGTGCCACTGTTGTGAAATAATGTTAGGAAGCCTTTCTCAGCATTGCTGCTCCTACAGTGATATCAAAAGGTTCAGTGTTGCTATTGGCAACAGAAACCTTAACCAACACAACCAAGGTTCTAAATAGTCTTCACTGGAGCAAGCTAGCAACCCATAGTAAACTCCACCTTTCCATGTATACATTCAAAGTCTTAACCAACATAAACAAATACTCTAACAAAATCCTACAAAAGACCAAGCACGAGACCAGGACTCCGCAAAGCAATATGCATACTATTCCAGCCTCCATCAGCCAAGCCTTCAGAAGATCAACGATATTAACTTGTATTGACAACTGGAATTCCTTACCATTCAAAATAAAAGAAAGCACTTCAATCGTCACTCTCAAAAATAACTTTAAAATGCATACCACTACTCCAGACTTGCCAGTCCCATTGACATCATTCCAACTTCCCCGCAACCATGAAATAACCCTATACAGATCAAGATGCGGTCTATTCCTAAACAAAGAGAAATTAAGACATAATTTTAATAATATTTCGCCTCTGTGTTCCTGGGGAGATACCCAGACATATCCTCATGTTTTCTTTGCTTGTAAGATATGCAAGGAGGAGAGGGTACAGCTCTTCCAGGCACTCGAACAATACCCCAATGTTTACAAAAAATATTCTGAAATTCCGCAATTGTACAACAAAATTAATTTCTTTCTATATGGATGTCAAGAACTTAACTCAAACGAAAATAAGGTTTTATTGAAATAGTATCAGAATTTCTTTATAACATTAAATCTCTTTGTGTGAGTGGATAGAATTTTATACATCTGTATGAAAATGAAATATTTTCATTCGTTGTCATATATCATTGTATTCTTAACATCAGTTTTTTTATTTATGTATTCGTATATAATAATTGTATATAGACTTCTTTGTATTTTTTTACCCAAATCTGATGCCTCTTGGCGCTTTCTGGGTTATGTATATTCATTGTATTCTGAAGATTTCGTAATAAACATTAAAAAAAACCCTTAACCATAATAGGCTACTTTGGATGTGCTTTGTGTCCTAGCATTCAGATACATTCTTGCAGAAATCAAAAAAAAATCAAAGTTAGCTCAAGGTATATAAGTCAGGTACTATGAGCATTATGATTGTGCATGCCAATTTTTTTGATTTTAGTCATTACACCATGAAATGTGACATGAGACTGGCAAAAAACCTTTGACATTTTTATTGATCACATAACTTGGTTGACATGACCACACATGATGGTGATGTTAGTCATTTTCCTATATGGTACCGCTGATGTAATGGAATTATAGAATTTTACAAGTTACGGTGTTTAGTACATACTGAAACACGAGTTTGGCATACAAAAACATTCAAGCTCCAAATGGTTGTAAGGATGCAAATATCACATGTTTAAAAGGCTCTATCAGGATAACTGGTAAAACTGAAAACACAATGGACGTTATCGCGATATAAGGCATCACACTATGTTGTCATGAAATTTGGCCAGTTGGAACTTAGGCTCAAGCTCATTTCGAATCTCTAATCAAATTGATGCTTAGGGATACGATAAAGTGTTCTTAGTCCATTCCACGCTTGGGTGAAACAGTTAAAAAAGATGCTTTGTTTTCACTTAATCATTCTTATTTTATTTCAGTTGTGATCTGTGGGAATGAGCAACAAAGGCCGTATAGTGACTACTGCTGCTACAGCCATCCCAGCTGGTGGGTATGATAGGGTAGGGTATGATGGCTGGGTATGATAGGGTAGGGTATGATGGGTGCGTGTGATGGGCTAGAGTTCGATGGAGCAGGATGGGATGTGGGGGGCAGAGCATGACGAGGCAGGGTGTGTTGGTGCAGAGTGTGACGGGGGAGGGTACGACGGGGTAGGATGTGACGTTGCAGGTTTTGACGCGGGAGGGTATGACCGGGCAGGGCATGATGAGGCAGGGTGTGATGGTGTGGCGGGGCATGGGAGACTGGGCTTGAGGCAACCAGACAGCCATTACAAAGTAAAAGTACCATATAAGGTTTGTCTAGACTTCAAAAGTCCAAGACTTTGTTGCAATGAAAAGTTGCAGCTGCTCTAGTCTCATTAGCACTTAATGTGGCCAGGGTGCAACTTATATTCTGTTGTTCCATTCTTAACTCATGTTAGTCTCGGGTAGACGAACTAACTTGTCTACTTCCATACTTAAATAACTTGACAAATTATTGAAAAGGTGATTTTGTGCATATTTTTGTTAAACTTTCCTCTTTCTCCATAGCAACAGTGTTGTTAGTTTACTGAGTTCCTCTTGCGTCATCTGTTCACTCTGAATTTTTCTCTCGCTTTATCTGTTCATTCATCCAGAAGTTGTCTGTAATGAATTGTGGATTAGAATTTCCATGGTGTGAAGATACAAGGAAGGGGAGTACAGGATATCAGATAAGGTGATGACTGACAAACATGGGCAAAGTTGGTGACCACCAGGGGGCAAGGCAGATTGACAAAAATGTTTCTTTCATGCAAATATGCCACTCAGCCTCCCTATAATTTTTATCTTCTGATGGACTTGTATGAATTTTTGGATTTTGAAGTGGTACAAGTTTATGACCAGGTTAGCCCTAATAACGCAGTAGGTGTTTGTTCATTGGGATGTAAACTGCCTGCTGTGAATGCTGTCAAGTGAATGGATTACAGTTATCATATTATAAATGCGTATCTGTACTTACTATTTCTCGTGAATTCATTTTAATCGATAGCATTCCTTCATTGGCAAAGATATCTAATTCCTAGTTGTAGTATGTTTCTTCGACAGTGTGTTACATATATCTAGATTCATCTATTGATCTTATTACCACGGTCCGAGATATATACTCTAACTTCATTATAAATAATTTAGTAAGTGCTGTTATGCAGTGTGTTGAGAGGTGTTAAATTATGTATGGACACTGTAACTAAATGTAGCATTAATTTTAACCTGAAGAAAGTTCTTTACTCCGACCAGCTAACGGTCAGTATTCTCCGTTGGTTGTTTTTGTGAGATGTTTATAGAGTAAGTGTTTAATAAAATATAGGATAAAACCAAATGTCAGTTCTGACTCTTTAAGTGTTAACTGTTGAAACTGTCTCATAGGTGGCGCAGTCGTTCATGCATATCTATTGTTTGTTTCAGCTCTAGCTGTTGGTAGCAGTAACAGTGAGCTTGCTGCACTCTTTGAGTGCCCCGTATGTTTTGACTATGCCCTTCCTCCCATCATGCAATGTCAGAGTGGTCACATTGTCTGCTCAAGTTGTCGTCCTAAGCTACAATGCTGTCCAACATGTCGCGGCAGTTTAGGTGAGCTCATGCTGGTTTGCTGTTGTTGTCATGGAAACAACACAGTCGCTCATTAATTTACGAAATTGGTTCATGTGAGAGTTTTGGCCGACTCCTTTTGCACTTCTTATGGAGTCCAGGCAAATGTGTAAATATTGAAAACATAAACATAGTGGAAAAATTATAATCTAAATAATTTAAAGGTTAAGAAATATTGCAAACAAAAGAGACTCAACTTCAACGCCTTGCTAACATTAATTGCTTAGAATTCGCCCGTACATGATTTTAATCTGATTTAACGTGTTACACAGTTTAATTTGAGGATTGCCATACCATACCTTACCAGTTCTGTTTTGAAAACATCATTTTCTGAAGTTTGTTTCAACTTTGTCAAATATGTATTGTGTCTGAGGGAAGATCTAGTTAATCTGCTTTGGACATTGTGCACAAAAACATGATCAACATTATTATCACGGCTTTGGTAGTCAGGAGCTAGTTTGTTGACATACTTGAACAGAAGCTAACACATGAAATTCGCCATAAAAATGGGTGTAACTCGGACAGTCTTCCAACCAGCTGAGACTTGAGCTGTTCACATAAACTAACTAAATTTAAAAGCTAGTTGTGAGACAATGACTGGTGCAGCAGCCCTGACCAACCGACCACTAAGTCCATCCATACCAGCCACTTTACCAGTGGGAACAGTGCGGAGATGTTTCAATAGAGACCTCAATAAAGGCAAATGTGTTTTTTATGGTAGGTGTGGTTGTCGGCAGCCTGGTTGGACCCTATGGAACTAAATTAAGTGTTAACAGTATTTGCAATAGAAATAAACGGGTTTGTGATGTAGTTCAATTCTATTGCAGTAAATTTTTGTTTCTAAATCCATTTGTTGTAATTTAGCTTCAGGTTTGAACCTGTGCTGAATTCCTAATTCTTCCACAACCTTTACAACCTATCACTCTAATGTTGCAGGAAATATTCGTAATTTAGCAATGGAGAAGGTAGCAACCACAGTCATGTTTCCATGTAAATATGCGTCCAATGGTTGCCCGGTGACGCTAACACACCTGGAGAAAGTAGAGCATGAAGAGGGTTGTGAATACAGGTATGTCGAACATGGACATGTGATGGGCTGGGGTTTAAACAGGGAAAATGGATGTATACACATGTCAACACCTGAATATTTAGAAATAATTGTCTTGTTTTCGAAAGGAATTTAAAATTGATGCCGTAGTTCAGAAAATTCCATAAAGATTGAAAGCATTGCCAAATGTTTCATCCACAAGTCTGTGGATTGCCGAGGACAAAATTACTTGTTAACATACTGAATGTTAGGTTTCAGTAACATATTTTACTAGTCTACATCTTTGTTATCGGCTTTTTTGCGTTATTACTTTTGCTTTATTTTTAGTGTGTTTAGATTGATATTCTTTGGCTTGTTAAATTACTTGAATTTTATTTACTGCTAAGCCTATACCTTTTACACACTCGGCCACAGCTCTACTGCTAGTCCACTTACAGAGATCCACTAGTAGCCCACACACCCACAGCTCCACCAGTAGACCACTTACAAAGATCTAGTAGCAGTCCATTCACACTAAGCTCCACTAATAGTCCACTCACCCAAAGTTCCATCTGTGAAATCTCCTCTAGAGCTGTGATGTCATTGGAGGTTTTGTTGCACCAACTACTAATTAATGGCTCTTAAATACTGATTTGTAATATTTGCCATCCATTGCCAGCACGTCATAGCACGAGACCTGCAAAATGCCTTTGACCTGTTGTTTGTGTAAATTATGAAGGTTCTTTCCAAGTTATTAAATCAGTAACATCACATCCTATAATTTTATATGTTGATTCTCCGCCGGGTGTGTCAGGTGTTAGTTAGTGTGTGCTGGCATTTTTTAGTATTAGATCAAATAAAATTCATGTCAGATGATAATTCACCATGGTAACTTGCCCATACTGTGGATTGTTTATTAATCTGCATCTCAAGGGACAATTAGATTTAACGCACGCTCATATGCATATGCACACGCACATGTGCACGCAAACGTGGGCACGCACACACACACACACACACACACACACATACACAGACCGTGCTGTTAAGCATAAGATTATATTGAACAATTTCCTAATACCAATTTACTGTGTTCCAGGCCATACTGCTGCCCCTGCCCCGGGGCCTCGTGTAAATGGCAAGGGTCTCTAGACCAAGTGATGCCACATTTAATGCACCAGCATAAGAGTATTACCACATTACAAGGTATGTACATAAGACTATTACCACAATACAAGGTATGTTCATGAGAGTATTACCACAATACAAGGTATGTTCATAAGTGTATTACCACAATACAAGGTATGTTCATAAGAGTTACCACAATACAAGGTATGTTCATAAGAGTATTACCACAATACAAGGTATGTTCATAAGAGTATTACCACATTACAAGGTATGTTAATTAAAGTATTACCACATTAAAAGGTGTGTACTTAAAAGTATTACAACCTGACAAAGTATGGACTGAAAATAAGGAAACACTGTTCGTTAAAAGTTTGTCAAAAAATTTTCGGAGGGCAAAAGTAATCTTCACACCCATCATCGACCTTTTTCCGGTCTACGTGTGCATTCTGACATATTGTTGGGAATACTACTCCATAGTGCTGATTTTATGATACCACATGGTACAGCATAAGGGCAACTTTGTGTAGTGTTTTTTCTCAGAAATGTTCAGGTTTACTTGAAGGTTGTCGGTATGTTTGGTTTCTTCCATAATTAGTCTTCGTAGCAGCATTCCTTTGCCATTGAAAGCTATTGGGTCCTGTATTGCACTTCACCAATTTATAGAGAAGTGCGATGACACAGCTATTACTGTCATGTTGATTGTTCAATATTTTCTATACTACAGTCTTGTTCTGGGGTATCTACACATTCAATATGCCGACTGTTTCATTATCTTGGCAATTGGTACATGTACCTAAGACAATATCACTTAATGAAAAAGCCAACCCGAGACAGTACACTTCCATTAACCGTTGAAGATCAAATTGCCCAGCCAAGATGACGTCATGTTTTTACCAACTTGTCCTATAGGAGTGATCCCCAGGTGTTATGTCAACCAACCTGTCTTCAAGTTGTGAGGGAGCCCCACTCATGATGTCAACGACAATTGTGTACATTGCAGGGGAAGACATAGTGTTCCTAGCCACTGATATCAACCTGCCCGGGGCTGTGGACTGGGTCATGATGCAGTCGTGCTTTGGATACAATTTTATGCTGGTTTTAGAAAAACAAGAAAAATATGACGGCTTACAACAGTTTTATGCCATTGTCCAGTTAATAGGCACAACGAAACAGGCAGAGAGTTTTGCGTACAGGTGAGTACTTAGACTCTTTTAGTATTATGTGCAGAGATACATCCCTGGTCTGTATATTGTGTAGAGCTAACTGTTGAACTGGTACTCATATAGCCTGGTCAGTGTTATGTTCAAAGATACATCCCTGGTCTGTTTATTGTCTACCGCTAACCGTTGAACCGCCACTGATGTAGCCTGGTCGGTATTATGTTCTACTTGCTCCCTTTAAACAAGAAATGTATGTCACCATTCAAATGAGTTGACCTTCATACAGGTCATGACCTCTTCCCTAATCTACATCTTCATACCCTTGCTTCATAGCATGTTAATGTTGACCTTCTTATTTTTACTCGGCCGCCTTGTTTATGGGCAGTCTGTTTACCATGCGATGGTCAAACTTTAATATTGTTTGTTGCAGGCTTCATTTTTTTCTGTGATGCCATTCATTGTTTATTGTGATACAGGTTGGAGTTAAATGGTCATCGTAGGCGGCTGACATGGGAAGCAACTCCTCGAAGTATCCATGACGGAGTACAGTCAGCAATTTTGAACAGTGACTGTCTAGTGTTCGACACCAATATTGCCAGACTATTTGCTGACAATGGAAATCTAGGAATTAATGTGACCATCTCTATGTGCTGATGTGTAGAAAGGAGATAGACAGATGGGGAGTCCAAAGTACTGATAATCAGCATGGTTCTTTCACTGAGCAAAGTGCGACCATATCAACGTGTTGATGTGCATTAGAGGGGAGACAGACATCACACCATTTGTCCACTGAACACAATCTCATATAGGACACATTTTCTACGTAAGCCATCACTATCGTATATTATCTTGCTCATATTGAGTCACAAAACCTGCACATGAAGTAGGTCGCTTCCCATAGGTGGCGTGTGTAGACCTGTCTTGTGACCCCTGCACACATGTTGTAGTGATTTCTTGTGCTAGCGATGGAGATGACTCTTGTTAGAACAGCTCATTACTGTGACAAGATGTGGGCTGGGATGACTAACGACCCAGTTTCTAAAACTTTGAAAGTTCTTTAGTAAAGTGTTGTTTTGATAAAGCAATGTTTATTGGCAACACTTGCATCATCTATATTGAACAGTAGGAATTTTTTTGTTACGAAATCGAGTGCTCTGTACGAACTATGCTGTGTCTTGGATGTGGCAGAGGTCTCACCAGATCTCACTTTATCACCAAATTTTTATGTGTTTTTTGGTAAATATGATCCGTCATATATATAAGAGCGTAAATGATGTATTACAGGGCTTGGAATTTTCCGCGGAAACGCGGATTTCCGCTTTTTTCAAATGTTCTGTCCGCGCATTTTATTATATTTCAGCGTAAAAAAATCGGATTTGATATAAAATTTCCGCGGCAAATTCCTTTCTTACCACGGCGTTGCCGACGACGTTCACCTAGAAAAGCGGAAGTTGCTCTTTATGTTTCGGAGGAACGTAAATTGTCAACATTGCCGGGGCATCTGGGATAGCGTGGTGGGATTTTCAGTGGCGTCTCGTGTGATTGTAAACCGCGGTGATAAATACTATGGCTCTGCAGCCAAAAATGTGTGGGGGTGGGAGTGGAGGAGTGGATGGACGAGATAAGAAGACGCAGACGCATGCTACTTATGGTGGTAACGTTTTTTTTTTTTAGTCCTACCGATTTCTGTCGGCGAAAGGTTCACGTCGACTACTTCAAGGCTGGGTAGCGCACATGTTTTGGGCCGTAAAAGTTTCCGCGTTTTTTGTCATTGGTCATTCCAAGCCCTGGTATTACCATCTCTTCATGTGAGTGACAGAAACACTGACAGTGGGGTAGACTATTGTGGATCAGTATATGTCAGCTGAACACGTGTCATGCATGACTGTTTGTGCTGATGGGGGGAGAGGCTGTCTGTGTATACTGATGTCTGTAAGGGGGAGAGAGGCTGTGTGTACTGATGTCTGTAAGGGGGAGAGAGACTGTGTGTACTGATGTCTGTAAGGGGGAGAGAGACTGTGTGTACTGATGTCTGTAAGGGGGAGAGAGANTGTAAGGGGGAGAGAGAGACTGTGTGTACTGATGTCTGTAAGGGGGAGAGAGAGACTGTGTGTACTGATGTCTGTAAGGGGGAGAGAGACTGTGTTCTGATGTCTGTACGGGGGAGAGAGAGATTGTCTGTGTGTACTGATGTTTGTACGGAGGAGGCTGGGAACATAGGCAATGAGTTATTTATTGCCGGTGGTGGTTTGTTCGGTATGGGGGACCGGGAAAATATTCCATAATTGCTTCCATTGTAATGTCATAGTTAACATTTGACAAACTGATCCCAACGGTTGTAACTGCCAAGCAATTGATTAAATCTGTCAACTGTTACCTAAATGTAACTTTTGGTTGAAATATAGTGGATAGTTAACTTGGTAATCCAAGTATTTGTGTGCACTCAAGGAATGGGGTCTGAAATCAAGCACACGCCTGCTATTTTAATACATATCTCATTTCTACGCATTTAAAGTTTGTTGAGATGACTTATATTTTGTCGTCCATACCGCCCAGTTGTTACACAGGCCTGTATACTTGTAAGCAATCAACCAAAGATAAATCCTGTATTGACAGAATTTCTGTGCTTCATTGCATTGTGAGAATAGATGAGGTAGGATTCGTTTTGGAGCAGAAAAGTGAATGTCGTACTTTTACCTGCAAATGTGGGGCCTCTTCGCATTAGTGGAACTTTCAGTTTCTAATTTCAAGAAGGAGCGCTCACCAGGGTACAAAACAAGTTTATGTGGCAGGTTATCTTGAGTCACGTCTTTTCAAGTTCAGTGGTACTCCAAATTGCAGAAATAAATTCAGTTGTGACACAGACACTTGCGCCTCCTATGGGGCAGTGCTTTATCACCATCTGTGATCTAGTTCAGTTTGTGTATGACCATGCTACTTAACTGCATTCGCCTATTTCCCTTTAGATGTAACTTATGTTTCAATAAACTTTAGTTAATATTTTAAGTGTGTTACTGTTTAACCAAGTAGCTGAATTAAGAAAGACTGACACTCTGGGAGAAGTAAACAGCTGGGTTCACGATTTTCCCTGAGCTGGTTTTGTTCTGGGCTTGGAATTTTGCTCTTAAGAGGATTTCCTCATATTTGGTTTTAATTATCAGACTTCCTCTTATTTGATTTCCAGTTTCCTCTTTTTTTTCTCTTGTTTATTATATTTTTGACTTTATTCATGCAGAAACGTTTATTTCTGAAAAAATTTTACAACACAAAAAATATTTCTATCACACAAGTCTACTTAATTGTGGAGCTATACATCACCTTGAAAATTGGCCTCCTTTTTGTCACAACCCCTTTCCAAACAATTTTCCATATAGGGTTTCGGAAAAGGAAAAATGTTAATTAGTTTCCTGTAGTGGTAACGTCTTCCTGGTACCAGGAATGTTCATATCATTCTGATGTCTGTATTTCATTTGTAATGTGTGCCGGAGGCAACTTATGTATTCAGAAAGTATTCATATCCTCACTGATGTTACTGTCACAAAACACGAGCTGGATGCGGAGATGGAACTGACGGAGAGGCTACGAAACTCTGGGACTCGACTAGCATAAAACACTTAACATTTCGGAGTAAACCTAGAGGAGTATTGTTATATTTGCCATTACGCTATAAACCACGGAATAATACAAGTCCATGCTAGTCGGACACTGGATGAACCCATGAAATCTTCACGACCGGCGATTCCTTTGCGTGGAAACATCATTTTGCAACAACAAAGTAGAAAAAACGGTATCAAATTTTTAACGACCGAAGTAAAGGAATGTGTGTACATGTTCTAGTGGCAGATAAAATATGTTCAAGGATCCGGGGCCAGGGGTAAAATTATGTTGTTTTCAAAAGTGATCCTTTAGCGAGTCTGGGATGCGTGTGCCGGGCCAGCCGAGGTTCATTTATTGATTTGTTGGAAACTCAGGCGCGGGGTTGCGACACCACCAAATAATCTCCCATTTAGCTGAGGAAAGGAAAAATTGGTTAGAGGTGCCCATTCAAAGCGTGCCATGTTTGAGAATTTTGCAAAAATGTTTTCAGTTGGACTTTTTGTTCTTTTCTGGAAAATTTCCTCTTCCTTTGAAGCGGCTTCATAAACCCACGTTTCGTCCACGAAGCAGAACTTTGAACTGGCATTGTTCTTGATCATGTTCGATCATCAGTGCTGGCGGATCCCGCCTATATCCATCTCAGGGCGTAAAATCGGCGTCGACCGAATTTTTATTATTATTTTTTTAATTGTTTGGTCCTTTCGTTGAGAGAAGGGGCGGTGCGGCCTCTGACTGGGTATCTTGGAGTTTTCGTGTGCATCTGTGGAATTTAGTGAACCCGGTATCTGTGGAAGTTGTAGCTCGGGTTTGGTGTCCGTTGACTTGAGACTGCGATTTATGTTGGAACTAACAGGCACGGCCGTGGAACCACACTTAGCTACTCCTCAGTTTAACCAGTTTCAATTGATGAACGCAAGTCGACGTTAGACTGCAGACTCGATTAGCTTCAGGCAAGAGTCGCTGAGAGTCTCTGAAACTAATTTGCGAACGTCATGTCCGGGGTCCGGTTGAGTCGTGTGATCTTCAGGAATGCACTGTTAAATACATTTGCTCAAGAGTACTTCTGCAACTAACGGTAGACCTATAATTTATTTCCAATTTCAGCGTCGTATTCAGGAAGCTGGTCAATAACTCAGTGGAAGTCAATCATCGAGGATATACGCCTGGTTCTATTATCCTGAGTCCACAACTCCACAATCACAATTATAAATGACAATTTCTACTTCACCACCCACTCACCCTGTATAATCTTACAACACGACACAATACGTTTTTCATACTCTGTCCACGACCACCACCAGTAACCAATAGACTTTAACAATAGCTTAGCCCTACGGGCCAGATCAGATGGCTATCTACTAGCTGAGCTGTCTGAGTGTCTCAGTTGAACACCCTGGCGTGAGCCGTCACGTCAGCTATGCACTCGAGGCAGTCATTTCATCTCATGGCTAGCCATTTGTGCTGGTCCTGACATGAAACCAAACCCAGAAAAAATCCAAAGCATTTGTGTAGGTAAAAATGAATTTCTCGTCCATCTCGATGATGACATAAAGATCAACCGTTATCAAAATGAGACTACTGGGTGTTGTAATTAACTTCTGTTGACCACGTATAGCTTATATTGCTATATCGTCCTCTAACTTTATTGGTGACTCACACAATCTACATTGATTGTCGGACAAAAAGACTAGCTCTCGAGTTGTTACATTAAGTAAACGCCATGCCACTTCATTTACGACATCAATCCAAATTATGGTACTTGAGCTTTACACAATTCTGTACCATAAATCCTATAAATATCTTGAAGACCTCGTTCAACTGGCATAATACAAATATTATTTCGTTTGACGGAATCAAGAAATAATACGATTATTTGTAACATGTGCATGTAGACCTCCGACCCCACACCTATTCACACCATACATAGCTCAATCTCTACAACCTCCAAAAATGTCAAAAATGCTAAATAAAATCAGCTAAGATTCAATGACCTTCGACTTTCAGTCAGCATCAATATCAATTTTCAATATTACGTAATACACATTTGTCTCTTGATTTCACGATCTTTCTAAAAACATTTACAACATTTTGAAGGCAAATTAAATTGACGTTTTAGATCAACGTATAGCGAGCTCGCAAGAAAAAAATACATTCTTTATCCGCGTCCCACCGACGAACGCCATTCCTGCATCTCTCGGGTGACTGTTTTGTCGTGCAGCGTTTTAGAAAGTCTATTCGCGCCAATGACTTGTGAAATATCGAAATTCGTGAAACTCAACAGCAAGATACAAGAATCTGTATTTTACGTCAGATCATAGGAAGATCCCAAGCGGCACTGATAAGCAAGCCCAGCCGAGACTAACGACGTTGATAAAATATTGGTGTAAAATAATAGATTCGTTTAAGCTATAACATTGGGTTTGAGATGTCAGAAAATAACAGAGATTGTTCGACACATTTTCTATGATATTGTGTGATGTTCTTAATGTTATCGTGGTGGTGAACTATTGCTCAAGTTTTGTCAGACTTAAAAGACAACGCTTAACAGATGCAGAGAGTAAAATCCTGAAGACAATGCTGTATTATGTTTTAAGCTACAGATTGTTTAAACCGAGCCTTGTGAGTGAAAACTACTTTAGCTCCTCAGAAAACACCCACAGAGGGCATTAGACATCTTTTAGATTCTCAAACCATGACCTGTGGGACATTACCTGAGTGTAGTTCGTGTGGAAATATTATGGGCATGCTGCAACGTGCCGGTACACAATAGGTTTCATGATGTTCGGGAACGGAGTTCGTCTGCCTGTTCGCGAGCAAAGACACGTGTTCGCGAGACTGGATTAGTGTTCCGGAAAAAGGGGACAATAGCGTACGCAAAAGAAAAGCTTTATTTGCAGGCATGCCCAATCCGTGGTGCGCGAGCATGGAAGTCTAAGTGCCAGTGTTCGGATAGCCATCCTTCATTGCTACTTAAGTTACTTGACGTTATTTTATGTCCGTCAGTGTGGTAGAATTGGTCAGCGCACTGTAAATTTATAATTTATGAAATAGGAATATTTTATTTGCTTCTAAGATATTGTGTGATGTGGAATCTGGACTTCTGATCAATATAATCAAGGTCAGAGCGCCTGCCAGTGGGTCAAGATCTAAATTGAGAACGTAAATTGAACAACTGGAGATTATTATTAATACATACTGTTTATCAATAGCCAGGAGGTCTTTTGCCAGCTCAGCTTGGATACTCTTCCATTGGAGACAGAAGTTGGTAGATCCACAAAGATAGTGCCAGAAAGCAAGGTGACGCTGATTAGCGGAATGAGTGAAACCCGCGTTACTTTTCATGTGTCCGACACAACGGTTGTACACTATACATCAATTAAAGTGTGTAACTATTTCCAAATAGCACTTTATAAGAAGGTTAACAATTTTTCTGATAATTTTCATTTCTTTCTATTTTTACGCAATATTCGTCTTGAATCCCAGACGACGTTTATTGTTAACAATCGATAACAGTGAAGGCTTAGCCTACTCTCAACTGAGGCGGCCACAAGACCATCAGTGGGTGTCATTTTTCAAATAACATAAATTGTTTTTAACCTTAAACAGGCTTTTATGCAAGGTTGAAAACACATATTACTACAAAAAATAAGGTTCATTCATTCATTCATTCATTCATTCATTCATTCACTTATGACGAGTTAAGAATCATAAAAGATTGTAATCGGTTAGTCTCTGCTAGTAACTATTGCCTAGCACCGTGGGAGCATAGACTTTACGAATATCTATGGTGGGAGCACCGAGTCTTGCACTTGTTCAGCGCCCCTTGCGGAAGAAAGAACACCAACATCACCGGATTTGGACTTTGAAACCAAATAAAGTGACCAAAGTCCATTCTGTGGGGTTTTGGTTGTGCACACTGAAAGAAAGAGAAAATATTACTTGAAGATTCTGGACAATATGGTAGAGAAATAACACCCGAAATATCCACATTTTGGTGGCGCTGATTTCGTCTCTCAGTCTCTTTTTCTCTCTTTCTCTCTCGAGACAACAATGGCCGACAGGGGCGGTCGAACTGATATCGACAAAGCTGAAAATTGGAGAGAGCCTTCAAAATGTGTTTCTTTCAAAGGCCAAGAAGTTCATACTGCGCCAATTGGTAAGTGAAACAAAATGAAGACAATGAGTAGTCGTAGGAATCGCATCTTTGTGTTAGTATTAGTCACTGAGTCGGTCACCACTCGGTGTCGTGATCAGAAGTGAATCACTGAGTGTGAGACCGAGTGTCTTGACACTTTCCCTGTGTAAGCAGTGTACAGAGTAGACAATGCGTCGTCTCAAGTCAGCCATTGGGGCGACGATACTCCCCACTGCACGATGCATGTTTGTAACACCCATTAAATGGCAATGTATCCGAATTCCACGTCCAGTTATTGAGAATGGCAGTTAAGAAGGAGTAGGTTTTCACCTCAGAAATATACACCGTCGTGAATATAAGCATAATAAGCAGTGGATTGTCATACTACCCAATGTCCGTTTGCAACTGCTCATGTGATGTCATGGACATATATCAGCCTTCACAAATATACATGTTTTGACAATCTTAATCCTTGTTTGTATCCGGGGTAAGCAGTGTTTTAAAACAGTCGCTGATATTGCCGGCCATTTTGAATGAGGCCCTAAAGTCGTGAACGTTTCGTTTAAACGGAAATGCACGAAGTATGACCACGCAAGTCAACTACAGTGCTTACAGTTACTCTAGATGACATAAAAATGCATTGCATTGTTTATTAATTCAGTTTCATTTGAAATAAATTGTTATATGTTTCGCACCCAACTTTGATGTGCAGAGACGTTTTCGTAAATTGCTAAGAACCCAGCATCAGTTATCGCTCTGTATTTTATTGTTTTGGCCTTACAAAACTTGATCGACCCTGGGACATTTTGATACATTGTTGAAGCTACCCCTGGAGCGCGTGTTTGAGTAAATCTGAACGATAAATATTTTCGAAAATACATCCCAAAAATGCACAAAAAAGTGAATTAGTGAAATATGCTGTTTTTAAGATACATTTAAAAAAAGAAGCCACTCACTGTTTGTTATCATATTGTGAATATGAACACGTCCAGGTATTCTTTTGACGTTCGTAAACAGACAAACGCTGGAAACTTCAACGCCAGATGTCGCAGGACCGCGAAGATTTGGAAATAAGATCGTTCACGACTTTAGGGCACTCACGACTTTAGGACCTCTGACGGTATCGTCCGGTTACCTATTTTCGTCAGGCTCCAAAGTTCGCCCGCCATCTTGTTTCGCGTGCAGCGCAACCACGCGGGACTTAGCGTTCCAATTTGGAGTTCTCGTCTGCACGTTAGGTACTAACTTATCGGAAGAGACACGTATCAAAGTAATGAGACAAAAATCGGTGAGTTTACCGATTGTTTTTTAAAACCACTTAAAAATCAGTAGATTTTACTAATACACTTTTTTGTGCGTTTTCAGAAGATGTTTTCGAATTTAAATTTTCTTCCGACGGGACACAAAACATGATCCAGGGTTTGTTTATGCAATGTATCTGTTTGTCCCAGGCACTAGTAGGATCTAGAAGGCCAAAGGAAAAATCCGCAGACAAATGCGATACGCTGGGTTCTTAACATTTTTGCCTCACGTTCACCATTAAACTGCATTGAAATGTTGTCCAATTGGCTTTTATTGGAAACCACAGTGCAGAGCTCAACATCAAAACTTCAAATCGAGTTTATGTCAATAAAAACAGGCTGTTGCAATTTTCATTACTTCGTTGGCCTTTTTCTGCATGTTTCTCAGTTTTTACAAAAGGGGGCAGCATATGACGAACTTAGGTGTCACAATAAAATGGCTGCCGAAGGCAGTGCACATTTGAAATAACTCGGCACAAATTAAAGAAAACTTCCGAATCGATGAATGCGGTATATCTGTGAGAGTTAAATCGAATCCTATTCAGATCATAAGTTTGAAGTGGAATAATTCGGTGAGTACAACAGCAAGTCGGTTTTATGCTTAGGCGGACGAACATTGGGCTCCCCAGTATACAATTGCCAGATTAGACTGATTAAACAACAGTTATGAAAATGCTTATTTTCCTCAGCGATTCTTTCTGTTTTAGTGCATTCCCTTGATGAACCATGTCTATGCCTATGGGAATCAAAATGAATTTCGCAAATAATTCCAAGTACTTTCAACTCCACTTTTTGTTGTCCATTAACATTTATACCATGTGTAATAGGCACTGACAGTCACTGACTAACAAGTTTAGGTTACGTTGCTGTGAAATTCTCTGTTCAGGTCACAACAAGGGAAGTGTGAGCATTTTGTTGTTGCTGAAACTCCTTTTCCCCTTAGGAACTTGTGAGATTTGTGTCTTTTGACTGTATTTTTATAAGTGAACTGGCGTGATTTCGCGTAACTAAATAACATGATTAGTGTTCAAGTTACGTTGACTAAATTGCGTTGAGAGTTCGAAGGAGCTAACTACAACGGATTGTATACTATTACGGTATATATGCATGCTTCAGTTGCTAAGCATTATTGTTTGTACTTTTAATCTAGTAGGGGTAGTTCGGGGAAACTCCGATGGCGGTAAAATCGTACAAGTCTAAATAAACGTCAAATGTATTAACAATCAAGATGCCTTACCACTAAATGAAAAGATTATTCACTTCTTTGAACAATGGTAGGAATTTATTTATCACCTGACTTGAATTACAACAAAGTTTCAAAAGATATGAGGCATATTCAGCACCTTATGTCACTCTGCCGTCTGCTTCGCGTGCTGATTTCGAAAGTCTCCGGTAGGTACACTGTCTTTTCCAAGTTTTATTTAGGTCACTTGGTCACTTGTCATGTAAATGAACTTGAATTTACTTGATGCATAATTCATCACTATGTAGTTTTATCTGTTAATTCCAATAGAAAAACTTACAAAAAAGCATGATTTAATAAAAAAACTGGTGTCCGAATTTCTCTTCCAACTTTTTGTATGCTGCGGGGAAATTCGGACACTCGTGTTTTTAGGCTGCTAGATGCTTTTCTTGACGTTTTCTTGAGAGATTTTCGTAATCACGTGATGACCTTTTGTTTTAAGAGGTCAATCCAAAATTTAACTTGTCAACAACAATGGCGCTGTTTACCATGTGGGCTGCACACAAATTGGTAAGGGCGGACGTACTGCAAGGCTTCGATTAAAATTCACATCTTACCAGCAGCTTCTGTTTTTTCATCGTCACTCAGGTTCCATTTTCTTTAAAAAATGAAGTAAATTTTCTTCATTGCACAGTGGAGCAGACGACGGAAACTGAGTCATAGTGCGCAGCGCCACTGGGATATAGCGGGAGAGCCTATACTTATCCATAGTTCCATTACGAATGCGCCGTGTTCCGAATTTGACACTTGAAATTGGATTTGAGCCCCCCCCCAACACTAAAACCGCACACATTTAAATTTTTTTTCATCTGTGTAATTTTAATTACCAGGGTTAATTGATAAACTCAACATTTCCCTATGCTCTTACTGTTTTATTTTTTTTTGCGGCAGCCAAGGGGGGGGGCCCGCCCCCCCCTAAATCCGCCTATGGAGTATCACTGCCTCTGGCCATGCCAGAGGGTGCATAACTGCCTACACAGGGGAGTTTCCTTGGCAGCAGCTTTTGGTAGATATGGGTAAAAATGAAAATAAAATTTGACACAAAATTTATTGTTAAAAACTACTGTATTTTCCTAAAAGTGATCTTCAGTGTGTCACATATCCTAATCATATACATCATCTTAGTCAGACAGTTGAGCACCTAGACGATGCTGCCTCCTGTTGGTGTGACTGGTAGATAGTGACCTCCCCGTAAACCTCTGTACTATTCCGTTTGACCTTGAAGCCATTGACTGTAATGGAGTTCAGGTTTCAATTTCTTTGATGGAATGAAGGACTATTCAAAAAAAGTTAATTGCAAGACTATTTGCTTGAGCTTGAAAAATTACTCCCAACTGCCTCCGAAAGTGTCCATCTAAACTCGAAAGGTAAACATAATAACTTTATGTTGATAGTTTAACCAAGGTGAAGCATGATGCGGAAAATCTTATGAATTAGAATGTGCCGCCACCCATTGAACACTGTGAAATGGAGCACAATCAGTTTGTGTCAATTTCTGTTTCTGGCAATTCTTCAATTACTGGAAGGTTATGTATGCAACAGATCATAAACTTTTTCAAGAATAAGTGGTTTCACTTTGTTATAAATATTACCAGCAAATTGAATATCTAAACAAAAGGCTTCAGTGAAGTTGGTGTTGTCATAATCCTATTTACTATTGGCCCTTTATCAATAAACAAAAGACCTGCAACGAGTATGTATGGGTGAAGAGGAAAGTGAGGTGTCCTTTGAATTTCTGAGTTTCAAAAACTTTGGACTCACGGGTTTTTTACATATTTGTGTAAGTTTTATGGTCAGAAGAGTTCAAAATGGTGATGTAGAGGACTAAAGAATCAAACTTCGCTGATTTCTTCAGTTTTTAACCAAATCAGTTTGTATGCAACTGTCTCAGTATCTACGACAACCAGCTTTGAAGTCTGTTAGCTGTGCGTGACTAAATGTCAAAACACAGAGATAGGAGTCATTGTGGGTAAACTGGCGAAATAAGCAAAGTTTGCTTTTTCAATTCTAGGCCCAGGACCCTCTATGCTTCAATTTTAGAACTTAGTATCAAGCCAACACGCTTAAATTTTGAGCCCCACACTTAAGTTTTGATCGTTTTATATCAATTGTTATTACAGTGCTTTTTAAATGCTCTTAAAAGTGGGACGAACTTGTAAAACGTTGCGTCACCATCTCACGAAGTTGTAAAACAGCACCACCAGGTAGCTCACCATAGTCACATTTGTCAGTAAAGTACCCACTTGAATCTGTAGAATTGTTCATGTTGTATACATGATTTCTCATTTCAGATCGTATTGGTCCATTTGGCAGATGGCTTCGTCACAAGTTACTTGACGCCATACTTGTGGGAACACCAGTATTATTGGCTGTCCAAGTATGTCTGGTTACATTATGCAGTGATACAAATGTTCCTAACCTGTATGCTTTTGTGCCTAGTCCGGTTACTCCTGTGTTCATTTGTTTTATGAACCATGTCCTCTGCCCACCGAAGAGTCATTCTTTGGTGGCTTGGATATACTGAGATCATGTCATATTACAATGATTTTTAACATATTTGTTTTTTCATCTTGGTCATAATGATAATTAGTCACAATTGTTTATGTTTGAATCATAAATTACAAACCAAAAGACCAGTTTTTATGTTACAATGCCCAAGATTGTTAGGTGTGTGACTTAAGTGTTAGAATATAGCTCATGTTGGGTAGAATTGCTTCGGGAGACTTTAGAGATGTCAATCAGTTATTAGAAGAACAGGCACATAATTTTCACACATACCCACCTTCGTTACAAACTTTACACTATATCGCGTTTTTGGGCAGACGTCAGTGTTCAGGATAAAGCATGGTCAGGCTTTAACTATGTACTTTGATGTATAAAGTCAGACAAAAGCTTATGTGGACAGGAGTCTGCATGGTCACTGATGGTCAAGTAAACAAGCCCACTCTGATGTGTTCAAGTGTTGAACTGCTCACATGTTGCCATATTGAAAGAAATGAGTGACAAAGGCATGTTTCTGTTCACTGTTATATTGTTGTATTGATCATTATGCAGTACGTGACAAAACCTATCAGGGCTGTTCCAGCAAAATCTGTATGGGAGGGGGGGAAGGCACTTTTATTTCGTATCCACTGCCCATATTTTTCATTTATTTCTCCAACCCATGACCCATAATTTTTTAATTATTTTTAATAGGTTAAAATATAAAATCCAACACTTGCAAACAAATTGCCTCCAGGAGGACCTGTTAAGAACTTAGATGATTGACAGACAAGAACTAGTTGTCTTGTCCAATATTGTCAAAAACTAAAGTAGCCTGTGAGCAATACTTTTGGCAGCCACCAGGTGTCTCTGTTCACCATGTGTCTATAATTTCAATGAACATTTTTTCAATTATAAGGATCTATGAATCTCAAACTGTCTCCACGAACTCTTTTATACTTCTATGTCAAGTGAATATTGGAACTTGTTTATCTTACTCCTCATACTTTTTATTTAAAAATCATCAATTTTCTTATATGTGTTAACACCAGTTTAGTGTTGCATAACTTTTCAATTCAATAGGACTGCAGACAAACAGTTGGCTCAAATCAAGTTGCCCATGACTTGATTAATGGCTTAGTGAACATATTGCACTCTGTTCACTGGCAATATGGGCTTTTTTGTATTGGGATAAGTTAGGATATATGCCAATTGCATTTTTTTTTAGTTTTGATGGCTGAAGTTACCAACCTTTCAACATTAACCGGTCAAAAAATACCACCCATTTTTAATGCATCACTTCTTACAGGAACGACCACCCATAATTTGAGTTTTTTTCTGAAGACCACCACCCATGAATTTTTATTTCTACTGCCGTCCCCCCCCCTCCCACACGGATTTTACTGGAACAGCCCTCAGACAAAATACTGTCATGACAGCTAATTCTGTTAACCAGAGTGTCTGTTGATGACTATTGTGGTAGTAAAATTCTAATGACAGAATGATCTTGCCACCTTACAAACTTGCCTTTAAACTGCCCACTTTCATTCTCATCTGTCATCAGGGGAGACAACTCTGATCATTGCCTGATGATGAACTTTCCATCCAACCAGCCCTTGTAACGGAGAAGTCGGTGTTATTTTGTCCGAGTATTTCTGTGTGTATTGAACGTACAGTTCCTGTGATTAATTGATAATAACAGGAGGCTCACAAAGTAGGTTGGTTACATCATAACAGAAATTAATTGCCAGGTGCGTCTATTAGTTGAACATATCTTGCATGTACTGTGACACCAAACTATTCACACCTTGTCTTGTTTCGCAAACATTAATTATCCTGTTGACGACGTCTTTATGTAACTTGCTTGGAACTGAAAGGAACTTGATTTTTCACCAAATAATTATTTGCTGTTTTTTCTTCATTTTTTATCTTCCATTCCAGAAATATCGTACTCCACGTCGAGACAAATTGATGAAGTTGTTGAGCTTTTTGGGCACGGAAGATTTCTACACACCCCTGATCATCCTACTAGTCTGGTCAGTCATAACTGCACATTACTTCTATTATTACTAATATTACTGTTAGTCATAACTTATCCGTTGCACCTATTATGACTGTTTTATGCTAATACGCTTTTTATTTTGCCTGTTCCAAACAAGTGACCAGTGTAAGGGTGCTTTTGTTTTTCTGTAAATTAAACAAATTGAAATCAAATTCTCACCTTAGATGTTTGTCTTACATTTTTTTTTGATTTGCATTTGAATTGTCTGGAGGAACTTAAATTCATTAGATGCACATGTCAAATGTGTCTAACAAAGTTCTTGCATTCAGGTTATATGACACCTTTATCCCAATATAGCCTCATGCTGGTGATCAGCTTTTTGATTTCAGCCTATTCAAATGATCAAATGATTTTGCTATTTTGTCTCATGTACCATGCTTTAGTTCTGATATACATTTACTTAAAATGTCGTATTGTTGGAAACTGAATGGTTATCAGACTGGCAAGGGGGGTACTCCTTAATGCACCGTTTCGACTCTTAACAGGATTGTTGATGTTCGTCTGGGGCGGCTTTTCACAGTGCTGCTGGGCATTGGCATGTACCTGGCCACATTCTTTAAGGTGAGTTCATACTGTCGCTTTTGTAACAACTGTGCAATTTTACTGTCACAGGCTCCCAAAATTGTTGATACACTTCCCAATGATATCCAGTGTTTGCTGCAACCAGAAAAACAACATTCTGCCCCTTGGGACAGCATTTTTATGCACCCTCATAGTTGTATGTGGGCGTATTATACCGTCATCTCTGTTTGTCTGTCTGTAGTCCGTCCAGCGTCCGATGTCCAATGTTTTGCACCACCTAGTTGTCATTTTTACTTTTTTCGAGTGGTTTTGGCATCTGCCCTTCTATCAACCAAACCGCTTTAAGGAAGATTGTGAAAATTGGCAAACATGACAATGATTTTCCGACTTTGACTACTGTGGCGCCTCCTAATGGCAGTTTATTTTTACACCCATAGCTGTATTTCCTAAACCCTCTATCGCATCTTTATTAAATTTAGCAATTGTGTTTATATGAAGTTGACAACATACAATGACGACTTTTGGGCGGATCCAATGAACGCTGTGCTTCCTAATGGCAGTTTCATTTTTTTCGTTTGTTTTGCTGAAGTTTCTTGATGGATTTTTATGAAATTTGTTAAATAACTTTCTGTTAAAGAAACAAAGACACATTCTTATTTTCGGGTGGATTTGGCGTATTTTGTGCCATCTAGTCACCATTTTACTGTTTTCTAGTCTTGTTTTCTGTTTTTGGTGTCTGCCCTTCTATCAACCAAACCAGTCTGAGGATGATTTTGAAAATTGTTGTTTATGTTTCTACTTTAAAGAGGATGGCTGGTGACATTTCTCTCATGACTCTCTTGGGATGTGCATTAAATTTGACAAGTGTATTTATATGAAGTTGACAGTGGACAATGTCAACATTTGGATGAATCTGGCTACCACTGTGCCCCCCTAGTGGCAATTTTGTTTGTTGTCCTCTGTATCTTTGAAACTTCTTTAATGGCAGATTTTTGAGAAATGTAATAAATGGGTTTCTACTAAAAAGTCAACAGGTCCTCGTTCTCAGAAAGATTCAACATATAGCGGCCTTTTTTATTGACACAAAATTTTGCAGTTAGGTTTTCATTAAGGAGAAAATGATAACTTCTCATTTTCGAGCAGATTTGATGTATTTTGCATCACTCAGTATCCATTTTAAAAATTTTTGAGTATGTTTTTGACATCACCCTCTCCATCCACCAAACAGCATGAAGGGGATCATTGTTGAAATTTGGAGATGCGTTCCTGATGAGAAGACCGAGTCTGACGTTGAATTTCAGACATGTTCAACTAGTCTCTCATCCCCTAATGGCAATTATATTTTTTGTGTCCACCGCTTTATCTCCTACCCTATTCAATATCTTTCTGAAATTTAGCAGATGTGTTCCTATGGAGATAGCAACAAATGATGGCGAATTTCAGACCAGTGCAACTACATCTGTGCCTCCTAGTGGCAATTTTAGTTTTTACTTCAAAGTTCCTTGATGCTTTTTCATGAAATTTGGCAAACAAATTTCTATTGTGAAAATGACAGCACCTTTTCTTGTTGTGATGGATTCGATGTATTCTGCATCAACTAGTGACCATTTTAATTATTTTTTGGTCTGTTTTTGTTCTCTGCTTGGCTGTCTGCCAAACCACTCAGAGGATCATCGTGAAAATTGGCAGATGTGTTCCTTCTGACAAGAGCATGACTGACGAAGATTTTTAGAGGGGTCCAACTACTGTCGTGCCCCCTAGTGACATTTTTTCACATCTACGGCTGTATCTCCTTAACCCCTTTCATGTTGTTTTTGAAATTTTGCAGTTTTAGCCGTATTTAATTGACAGCAATTCTGCTGCAGTTCCTAATGGTAGTTTTTTTGTATGTTTGTCTTCGTATCTTTGAAGTTCTTTGACAGATTTTCATGAGATTCGGCAAAGTGTTTTGAGAGGTGATGACATCTTCCTCTTTTTGGATGGGTTCAAAGTATTGTGTGCCATTTAATGGCTATTTTTTTATCCTGTAAATACCCCTCGAAGCACATCGTTTGCAGTGCAGTCGCAGGCACATTTCAACGCTCCGCGTCGCTCTTGTTTCTTTTCTAATCCTCTCATTTTAAACGTAAATTAAAATTGAGTGTTGTTTACCCTCATGTGATAGACTAAAATATATGCGTGACTTTATTTTACATTTCACAGAAAGTTTACAGTTTTAAATATGAGATATTTGTTTTAACAGAAACGATCGCATTTCGACAGTGAAATGTAGAAATATAAAATAGTTCACCTAGTGACTTTCCAAACCTTTTCCAGAATATCTTCTGCCTGCCTCGTCCACCCAAGCCCCCTGTTGCTGTTCTGGAAAATGCTCTAGACTGGTTTGTATTTTTTGCCATTTAAGTTCGAAATTTTGACTGGCAGACTTTATATTACTCAGTTCAGTGTTAATAATCTGTACAGTGATTAAATATACAGTTTGATTGACAATTTGCAAATGAGTCTTATAACTCTCGCGAGTTTTTAACCATTTTTAATCAAACGTGGCAAGACATCGAAATGTTTTTGTTAGTGTTTGTTCATGTTAGCCTAATTTTGATCAATTTGAAAAATCACATTTCTACACTAGCCTCAAATTGTAAACATTTTAATTGCAAAATGGATGTCACTCACTTTGATGCATTGTGTCTGCTATATTGACAGGGCTCTACCTAGTCTTCACTCGACCCTGGGTGTCATGTGTCCGTGGTACATATGGATCTATGCCTATGCACACTACCACTTATCTACTGTGGGACTTGTCTCACTCTTCTTTGTCATTGCATTTTGTGAGTATGAATTAGGAACAGAGAAGTGCCCTGGTAATGACTGCTTTGTCACATGGGAGTTCAAGTAGAATAATTTTTATCTGTTGTCAAAAGGTAACTTCATTTGCAAAATCCGCTGGTCTAATTACACCTACCTCTAGATAACGTCTTTTTCTAAAATCTGTTGGTCTTACATCAACTTTTTGATAAAATTACTTCTCAAACCTGTTTTTCTGTTTACACCAACCTCTACAAAACATTTCTAGAATCCATTGGTCTGTTTGCACCCACCACTAGAAAATGGATTTTGGAAATAATATCTCATCACTACCTTAAATTACTTTGAGAAATCATTTATCAAAAGAATACCAAACCATGTTTCAGCAATGTAACTAGTACTAGAGCATTAAAATCTTTGAAACAACGTAAGAGTGTTACATTCGTCAACCCTCGAAAGTAATTTGAAGGAACTTTGCTAAGTTCTTATTTAGAGTCTGCTGAAATCAGGAAGTTTTGATAATGCTTGAAACAAGTTGATCAACAACTTTTGGCAAAAATCGTCCTTTTTGAGCCACGCAATGAATCTTTTAGCATGTGAAAAGGCATTTAGTGGAATAATTGTAATATCTGCCAGGAGAGGTATGAGTGTACACCGACAGGTGACCCAGTGTCAGGAGAAGTCCCTTAAGCAGGGTTCGCTCTCCTGTCAAAGCCTGCTTTTGATTGAGGCCACTTAGTATTATGTAATTGACCTCATCTTGTTCCTTGCTCAGAATAGAAATAATCTCGAGATTTGAGAAGCGACAGATAATTATTGGTTTAGACCAGTCTCGTGTCATTTGATTGTCACGGTGGGCTTCAGTCGCTGAAGCAGTATGGCTATATGGACACTTCCGATCATTTTATAGCAACCAATTTCAGTCAGAGAAACTTAACTGTTGATGTAGACTGTTTATCGTCATAAAATTGGTATCACCTTGTTTCTGATTCAGATGATGCGAGATTTTGTCTTTCCAAAGAACTGGCAGTTCATTATACCTCAAGACCATATTCAGCGAGTAAAGTGATACACTGTGACAAGTCAGTTGGTAGTGCCTGGTCTCAACCAATAATGAACTGTCAGTTGGTAGTGCCTAGTCTCAACCAATAATTAACTGTCAGTTGGTAGTGTCTGATGTCAACCAATAATGAACTGTCAGTTGGTAGTGCCTAGTCTCAACCAATAATGAACTATCAGTTGGTAGTGCCTGGTCTCAACCAATAATTAACTGTCAGTTGGTAGTGCCTGGTCTCAACCAATAATTAACTGTCAGTTGGTAGTGCCTGGTCTCAATCAATAATTAACTGTCAGTTGGTAGTGCCTGATGTCAAGCGATAATGAACTGTCAGTTGGTAGTGCCTAGTCTCAACCAATAATGAACTGTCAGTTCTTTCCAAGCCCCAAGTTTTCACCTAATGTCCAAACCTGGTTAAGTTTTGAATGTCACATCTCAGAGAATTTTGGATTTAAAGAGGAAAGTAAGCATTTTTGATATTACGTTTAGTAAAAATACAGACTCCCGGTTGTCTTGGTGATACATTTGTCGATGTTAATTACTTTCACTGTACATGGAATGATAGCAAGTGACATAAACGACTTGACAGTCACCCATTGAGGAAGCGTAATGTCCTATTCCCTGTTGAACACATTCTGTACAAGTCGGTCGTTTTCCCTCAATGTCTGCAGAACCAAAATACAGTCCCTTTGTCGTGCTATATACGTCACTTTCTGTTGTCTCAAGGATAGATTATAATCACTAAGGGAGCAGTGATTAACATGGAAAAGTATTTTCGTTATGCAAAATGGTCAGGAATCTGCATGTTTACTAAAGGTTACTGTTGCATGAAAAACTGCTTTACACTTTCAATGGTGATTTTAATTTGCTGATACTGTGTTTGAAGCACTGTTCTCCAAAGTGCTTGTAGTAATTGTTTTTAAAATGTTCCACTTTTGTGTGAGGCACTATACAAATACTGCTTCTAGTATTTTTTCAAAAAACACCGCTTTTGAGATTTCACGTGGTCATGTTAAACATCCTGTGGTGTTGCTATGGCTGTATTTCCTTTTTTATGTGCCCACATATTTATATGTGGACGCATTATGCCATCATCTCTGTCCGGCGTTCGTCCGTTCGGTGTCATACTTCTGCTGCTGTATCCCCAAAACCCTTTGACATACGTTCATGAAATTTTGCACATATGTTCCTTTCTTGGATGGGACGGCATGAGCGAAAGTTCGTACAGATCCGACTACCGATGTGCCCCCTTGTGGCAATTTTAGTTTTTTACACTTACCTCTATATCATCAAAGGTCCTCAACGTATTTTCATATAATTTGGCATATAGGCACCTATTAGTGAGATGACGCTATCTTTCCGTTTTCGGATGGATTTGACGAAGTTTGCGCCACTTAGTGGCCATTTTTGCTCTTTTCGAGTGTGTATTTTGGCGTCCACCCCGCTTTCAACCAAACCGCTTAAAGGATGATTGTGAAAATTGGCATGTATGTGTTTACTATGAAGTTTTGTTTTTGTTTTTGCGCCCATGGCTGTATCTCCTAAACCGTTGGCAGGATCTTTATTAAATTTAGAAAGTATATTTATGTGATGTTGACAATGGATGACGACGACTTTCGGACACATCTGGCTACCGGTGTGCCCCCTAGTGGCAATTTCAGTTTTTTATGTTTACCTCTGTATCTTCAAAGGCCCTCAACGTATTGTCATAAAGTTAGGCGTATAGGCATCTATTAGTGAGATGACGCTATCACTTTTTCGGATGGATTTGATGTAGTTTGCGCCACCTAGTGACCATTTTTACTGTTTTTTAGTCTGTTTTTTGGCGTCCACCCCTCTATCAACCAAACGGTTCTAAGAATGACTGAAAATTGCCATGTATGTTCTTGCTACGAAGCTGACCATAATTTTCCGAAAACTTCGACTATTGTGGTGCCTCCTATTAGCAGTTTTTTTTTGCGCCCATGGCTTTATATCCTAAACCATTAGCAGGATCTTTCCTAAATTTAGCGAGTGTATTTACATTATGTTCACAACAGATGGCAACAGTTTTCGAACAGATCTGACTACCAGTGTGCCCCCTACAGCAATTTTAGTTTTTTAGGTTTGCCTTCAAAGGTTTTCAACAGATTTTCAGAAAATTCGGAATATAGGCATTTATTCCCGTTTTCGGATGGATTCGAGGTACTTTTCGCCACCTATTAGCCATTTTTCCTGTTTTCAAGTCTGTTTTTTTGGTGTCCACTCCTCAATTAACCAAACCATTCTAAGGATGATTTTGAAAGTTGGCGTGTGTGTTTTGAACGTGAAGAGGGCGGTTGACTATAACAAATTCGACTACTGTGGCGCCGTCTAGTGATAGTTTTGTTTTGTTTTGCACCCATAGCTGCATCTCCTTAACACACTACATGATCTTTATTAAACTTAGTAATTGTATTTATATGAAGCTAACAACAGACAACGTCCTTCAGGCCCATCCAATGAAAGCTGTGCTCTTTAGTGGCAGTTTCATTTTTTTCTGTTTTCCTTCGTTTCTCTAAAGATCCTTGACAGATTTTTATGAAATTTGGTAAATAGCTTTCTATTAAAGAAGCGATGGCATTTTCCTGTTTTCAGGTGGATTGGATGTTTTTGCGCCATCAAGTGGCTATTTTTATGAGACAAAAAAGCAACCCTAGAAGCATACCGTTTGCGGTGCATTGGTAGGGGCATTTCAATGCTCTGCGTTGCTCTTCTTTACTATGATATAAAGGCATAGTTACATAACTTAATTTATGACAAACTAGTATAAAGTCAAAAAGTAGATTCTGCGTGCATTCTAGTTTAAAATTTATGTTTACTGAGTTTTATCCTCAACTTCTTGTTATTTATAGGGTCGTTCTCAGTCATGTTTAGTCGTGTTTACCTCGGAGTGCATAGTCCAGCTGATATAGTCACTGGAGGTATCTTGGGTACACTCATGCTGTCGGCCTTTGTGCAAGTTGATGATCAGTTGTACCACTATATAGGCTATGGTAATAATGGTGAGTACTGTATCTCATGACAGGGTTATAGTCACACTATTTGTACCACTACATAGGCTGTGGTACTAATGGTGAGTACTGTGTCTTATGATAGGGTTATAGTCACAGTAGTTGTACCACTACATAGGCTGTGGTACTAATGGTGAGTACTATTTCTTATGACAGGGTTATAGTCACTTTAGTTGTCTCTCAGTAGCTGAATTTTTATGTGATGTAACAGCTGATTTAATAACAGCTTATCGAAGTCGTTTAGATGCTTGAGTTCTTGTCAGCATGCTTTTTTGGTTGGTGGTTAGGTCAGTTATGTTGTGAACCCAAAGTGTTTGATAGTGAAGTGGGCCTCGGGTTATCGTAATTTTTGGTGATTTGGCTTGTGTAAGCATCACTCAGAGTTATGTAATGACTCACAAGTGAGGATATCATGTGGTCTTTCTCATTGTTTGCTTATAATTGCTGTTTTGCTCTATTTTCAGTTTCTGTTGAGGTGCTGTTTGTGCTCATCATAGCCTTATTAATTCACCCACGTTCCAACCCACCAACATTATCCTATGGAGATGGGGTAAGTAACGGGGGTTTGTGAAGTCTATTGCTATGACCAGTGAACCAGTGAACAGGAGTGTTCTGTGATGTCATACAAACCAAGTCCTTCATTTTTGTCCGATGCATCTGTCAATCAAATAATTCCACCATCAAAGTATTAAGGCTAACTTATTTATTCTAATTTCATTGATGAATTTAAGTCGCATGATATTTTGTTAGGAAACATAAATGATCTCTTTGTATATTATATACTGTCGTCTATTCCTTGTATCTGAATGATGCAGTCAAATTTGATCTGGGATTACCAGCATGAAACAAGGTCCTAATTGCTACAACTCCATTGACTGCAATAAGTGTTGATAAAATGAGTAGCATTACGCCCACTGATATTCAACTTTCACTTGCGTCTACCGTTGTCCCAGTGAGTGGCAGTGATACTGGTAACCAACAATAAATTATCCAATCAGTTTTTTTAGTGCCAAAACAAAGTTTAGTTCAAATTCAACTACATGTAACCACGAATGCATTACATTATGCGTCTATGACTCACATTAATGCTAAGGAGTAGACCATCATCAGCTGTTAGTAGTATTCTTGCAACTTCATGAAATCTTGCTATCTACTTGAATAGCGAGTTTTGTGCTTGTCTTTTTAGGCAAAATAACATTGATAGTATTCCTTGATCCCATGTGAAATGTTTTCGCTAGTAATATTTTGTAACCTAATATTTGTCAGGGCTTGGAATTTTCCGCGGAAACGCGGATTTCCGCTTTTTTCAAATGTTCTGTCCGCGCATTTTACTATATTTCCGCGTAAAAAAATCAGATTTGATATAAAATTTCCGCGGCAAATTCCTTTCTTACCGTGGCGTTGCAGACGACGTTCACCTCGAAAAGCGGAAGTTGCTCTTTATGTTTCGGAGGAACGTAAATTGCCGGGGCATCTGGGATAGCGTGGTGGGATTTTCAATGGCGTCTCGTGTTATTGTAAACAACAACTAATACGGCTTTGCAGCCAAAGATGTGTGGGTTGGGAGTCGACGGGACGAGCTAAAAGGACGCAGACGCATGCTACTGATGGTGGTAACGTTTTTTTTTTAGTCTTCCCGATTTTTGTCGGGGAAAGGTTCACATCGAATATTTCAAGGCTGAGTAGCGCTCATGATTTGGGCCGTATAAGTTTCCGCGTTTTTTGTCATTGGTCATTCCAAGCCCTGATTTGTTCATCTTGAAATTGAATTTTAATTGCATTAACTGTATTTGATTATTTTGTGCTCTATTTTGTATGAGTGTGGTTGACACAACTCTCATTTATTTGTAGGCTGTGACAATAAGCTGTGCCTATGGCATGATTATAGCAAGATCTCGTACGGTGGGTCAGCATGCCATAGTCACAGCGTTGCTTGACCACTCGTACTCCAATGAATCGTATGTGACCTTGGCCTGCCTGTCTATAGCCAGGATGGTCGTAGGTATGTCGTTTTTTTCTCTCATATAGTCAGCTAATCACTGATTGGCTAATGGATATTTACAGTACTGTCTAACTTTTTTACTGGGTACCCTGACTGTTTAAAAGGTTAACAGCAGAATTATTCTTCTTTCATAACTCTCCTATTCTAGCAAAAAAAATAATATGACATATTAATTATGAAATCGAGCGACCTGTGTGAACTCTGTTTCTTGTTGGACGTGACAGAAGTCTGACCAGATTTTGCCTAATGACCCGTTTTTATGCATCCCCATATGGTAAATAGTTGTGTATTACAGAGACTGTGCCACCTTCTCAATTTGGATGGGTTTGATGCATTCTACGCCATTTGATGGCCATTTATATGATACTATAAAATACATAGAAGCACACCGTTTGCGGTACAGTCGTGGGCGCATTTCAAAACTCTGCATTTGTCAATGTGATGTGTCATACATAATAATAGTTACTAAGTGTTACCTGATGGACGTAAATGAACTTTGTGTTCTAGGTGTACGTACGCATCATCTAGGTTCTGTGTGCACAAACCAAGTTCTATGTTCTAGGTGTACCAATCATCTTAGTTCTGCGTGCACTCACCAAGTCAGTCATGAAAAAGACCATGATGTTCCTGTGTCAGCTCGCCAACATTGAAGCTCGCAGCAACACTGACTACCTAAAGAAGACTGTACCGTTATATAAGCACTACAATAGCAATTTTCGTATTCCACCTATTCAGGTAAGTATTGCTTGTCTGTGCTACATCGGCTAGTCAGCTGTGCTCTGTAAACTGTGACTGTGGCATCTGTCTATATTTTTTTTTATTACATACTTAGCTAAATTTGACCAGGGTTGGCTAAGCTTAAAACTGCATGTCGCCCTGTTTAGCTGGCTGTAAAATTAAAAATTGAATTAAGCCTTTGACTCTCATAAAATTGGGCTCATAATATTCCTTATGGTGATCGGGTTCTGTTTCTGTCCCCTTTTCAAGTCTCGGCCTATGCGACATGCCATTTGTGAATTATCAGATTGAGGGTTGTACAACCCCAATAAACACTGATAGCGATTTGTTCATTTGTTCATACTTTTGATGGTCTTGTTGGTAAATGGAAATGGAATTGTACCACGGTGGGGAATATTGCTAGAGTGAGAGTATAAGGCTAGCTACTGTGGAGGCAAAATGTTGGCTTAATAAAACGTCTACTTATTTTACATTTTTCCTTTAACTTATATTTCCTGGCTCCCTTACTAATCATTGGTTGGTTACTACGGTACTGATATGTAAGGTAAATCAGGCTTTTCAGAATTTTGAATAAACTTGCCAGACCGTCCCCCTTTCGACATTGAACCGACTGGTAAAACATAATGCGGGGTTTCCATAATAAACATAATCTTTGTTTTGTTTGATTTTCTTTGGCAGTACACTCAAGTTTTCTAAAAATAAAATGTCTGCCATGTTGCTAGTGAGCTTGTGTAAGCTCAGTTTCGAATCTTGAACAAAACAAACAAGTCATTAGAAGTTTAAACCACACTTAAACCTTGTTTAAATTAAATAATTGGCTTTAGCACCTGCTGTATGGCAATATGAATGAACAGCGGTCTTCTACATTCACCCCTCAGCCGTCAGCATTCTTTAGTTATGCTACATGTCGACCAAGGCCTTAACCGTTTTAAAGAAGTTAAAGTGAACTCGCCACTGGTAATTAACATATTGTCAGACAGTGTTTGTGTGTGCTCAGGTTAAGCAGACCAACTGACAAGGTTGTTCAGGACTTTGAATTTTCCACTTTTAAGAGGATTTCCTTTCTTTTAGTTTTGATTTCCTCTTATTGGATTTCCAATTTCCTGTTTTCTTATCTTTTTTATCGTTATTTTGACTTTATTTATGTAAAAAAAACCTCACAGTTAAATTTTACAACTCACATAACAGTATTTATTTGTAGAACAAAACCTCTCCTCGAAAATTTTCCTCTTTTTATCATGGGTCATTCCAAGCCCTGGTTGTTTTTGATATGATATTTGTGGTTTTGGGAACTTAAAAAGGTTGAAAAGACAGAAGTTTTGGAATGAGTGGAACTCTCGTCTTTTGTCTGAGCCCAGACTGAAGTAATGCTATTTTTACAGAAACAGTAGCATTTGCCCAAAATGATTAGAAAGATTCCCGAAGGACTTTGAGGGCTCTGTTTTTTATGAATTGAAACGTGGGAGAGTGGTTGCTAGTTTTACCTTTAAGTCCACTGTAAGGTAGGTAACTTTCTTCACTGCTATTGTTACAGGCCCAGCCAGCAGGCAAGACTGAGGGCAAGGTCAGACTGGGGTCAAGTGAAGCAGAAGAGGATGTACAAGAGGAAGATGTATCTGTAGCCACAGTCAAGGAGCACGCTAGGCTGCCGTTTGATGTGGACATTCCCACTAAAGTAGTCACTTATACCATGATGTGCTGGGCAGCGGGCGAGTGGTGTTACTATATATTTCATCTGTTGGGCCTCACTCTCTTGTAACTACGTAGTTTTCTCCTGAAATTCATGTTGTGCATAATAAGTTAGTATAATCTTGTTATAGTCACACTTACTCTCACCGCTGTTTATTTAACTCCCATTTAATCCTAAATCTCTATTACACAGTTCTTGTAAGTTACTGTTTAGTAGTGCCTGGCATGCTGCGAGATTCATTTGTTGCCATGACATTTATCTGCCACCATAGTCCATCTGGTTGTGGTGCATCTGTTACTTGATACAGTCCGTATACAGTAGTTGGCCATTATCTGGTGGACAGAACATGGGAAGCCAGTCAATTGGCACCTAATATTTTCATAGAATGTTGGCAAGTTCAGCTAAGTTGGCCATTTTTGTGTATCAGCTAGTTTGTTGAACTATGTGGCAATGCACTGAAAATTTTCTACCCAAAAATCACTGAATTAAGATTTGTTGGGAGTTTCCAGCAATGTGTTTATTGTGTCAGTTGTCCACCAGGTGGCTCTTGGATAGGTTATTCGTATGGTATTAATGCTGATTAACTCACCTAGTAGTTTTCTGTATTTTAATGCTGATAGAATTTGTGAGTGAAGGCATTCTATTGTGTTTGCCTGATATTTGAACTTATCATGATCAGACGCACACAGATCATACCTGTCAAGAGCGTCGTATGCACAAAATTTGAAATGCAAATGAATTATTCCGGAGTTCTCTGTTGGTATTTTCACATCCCTGACCAATGTCA
This sequence comes from Phoronis australis, assembly GCA_002633005.1. Lineage (NCBI taxonomy): Eukaryota > Metazoa > Phoronida > Phoronidae > Phoronis > Phoronis australis. The sequence goes on from NMRA01000261.1 coordinate 313,751, forward strand.
GCACAAACTACGATTATGTATCGCAAGATGATCAGAGAAGAGATTTGTAATTTAACTAAGTCCGAGAGGCCATCCTGGAAACCTTGCTAATGGTTTTGCTGCTGGTGACATAAATTACTTACTTGTCTCACATCTGATAACGAACAGGAAATGTGTTTATACCAAAACACCAGAGAGTTTGTCAGCATTAGAAAATACCACGAGCTGTGAGTGGTTCTGCTAGGAAGGGCATGCAAAAACTTTCTTAGAACCAGTATAGGCATGAAAGTGCATCGAGTGGTGACTCCACTCAGCAGTGGATGACTGACTGACCTGGCATCCTGATCAGCATAATCTATAGTTACCATCGTCGTGGAGCAAAATCCTTGTTCTCAAACTTTGAAATGTGCTCAAAACCTGTGATAGTTTAAGTTAAACTCTTTGTACTATAATTAAATAAAACATCTAGTTTTTTAGTTATCCTTAGATATACCCTGATTTAAAGATAATTTAAAATGTATCGGCGATTGTTTTGGGCCAAAAGTTCACGAGAAATACCAACTAATGCCAAACTACTTTGGAAAATGTAATGTCCAGTCTAATGTAATGTTCAGTCTAAGGATGACGTGATAATGCATGCCTGTACTCTACCGGTGTCAGAGGACGAAATAGCACAGTCTTGTTTTAAGGGTTGTCATGTTGCATGTTTGAAACAAATATGACCCTTAGTGAGTATTCAATACGGCAAGTTACTGACTAGCGCATTGTTTATATGAAGCTCACCTGCTAACCTTAATATTGGATGTTATACGTTGGCAAGATTGTCACATGCATGACGGAAATAACAGCATGCAGGTTTTGCCTGTGAAGGTGTCCTTGGTTAGTTCTGTCACTAGCTAGACATGCATGGCCATGTGATTAATTAAGTATTCAGTCATCTCATCTCCCTGATCAGGGTAATTAGCTGTAGCTGAAACATTAGACTTATTACCAGATTAAGGTTTCTCTGGGTTTAAGGAATAAGACGTCAGGTCTTCCTGGTTGCCATTATTTTCAAGCAAACTACCCAATGTTGTTACAATTTTCATCTCATGGTTGTCAGAATTTTCGATGTCGCTTGAATTTTAGCCCATCAATTTTACAGGTTGCACCCCCTGTGCCAGGGTTTGTGTGGTGCCTTAAGCTGTAGTTTAATAGGTAGTCTGGCATCGGTCGGGTACATGTTCTTCATCAACGCTATGATCTTAGTGATCGCGTTATTTCTTGTCAAATTGATGCATAAACATTGTTAGTTTTTAAACGTACTATTAGAAAGCCTCGATATTTAGATAAGAGTGAGGTTATTGAGGTTTACAGGTTCTTTGCTGTTCAGATGGAAAAGCGTGTTTCACTGCAACTAGGTGCTGGTGTCATCAGGCAAGAGATTTAATGGGACGTCGTGACGTGATACACATTGACACTCATCTTGCACAGTTCTTGTAGCTACCAACAGGTGGTGCATAGTGGATTCCACCTTCATGTTCATCCTAATCTGTTGTAGTTTTGTTATCGTTCGTCTGTAGACCATTTTTGATTTGTTAACTGTTGTTTTTTGTTCATGTTTATGCATCTTAGGTAAAGTAATGTTTTATTTTAATGTAAATAACATTGATTTTTAAAACAATGCAAGTGGTTAAACAACTATTCAAACAGTGAAAAGTGTGATTGTAACGTGTGCATGTTTTAAGGGACAGTTCACATGTGATGTCATCACTCAAAGGGGTAGGTGGTTTGGTAGGACCATTTATGACGAGGCAGGAAGGTGACGTCATCACGTGGTTTATTAGCTCCATCGCAGTTCATTTCATTGGGAAACTTGTTCACCTTCTAGCAGCATTGACTAATCCCAAAACACCTCCAAGATTTGATGATTTGATCGTATTTCACGAGGCATTTACACAAACGACAGACCCATTCCACCACTGCCTAAACAGGGGGGTTGCTGCGATGATGTAATTAGAGACTGGACAGGGGGAGGGGCTTGTATCGTGGTGATGGGTGATGACTGAGGGAGGGTGTAAAATACGGCAAAATTTGCATGTTGTAACATGTGAACACTCCCTTGAAGTCCTATTGTCACACTTAAATGTGTAGATTTGGAGTACTTTTGATTATGACCAATTAAAGATAAAACTGATGTCAAGGTGTTCCTTACTCAGATTGGACGTGATTCAGAGCTTGAAAATAACTGACAGTTTATCATTGTTTTAGATCAGGTTCAATAAATTGGCTTATGCACCGAGCCTGGCCTCAAATAATAACAAATTCAGTTATTCCAAACCAAGAAACCCCTTCTGATCTAAGTAAAGAACGAGACAAAGTAGACACGTTTTAGAGCCGATCCGTATACAGCTGCTTTAAAGCCTTCCTTGAACAGACTTTTGTTAATTTTATAGGTATTGGGTGATTCAGATAGTCCCAGCAATACTTGAGTAATTGAAAAAATGCGATTTAATCACTCATCGATGCTCGTGATATACAAAACAGCCTTTTCCATGCTGTAGTGTGTCACAGTGAGAACACAGAATGATAGCAGTTGCACACTGTACAGAATAAGGGTCTGAATTGGAACACCATTTAAGGATTCACGTGATGGCATAGACAAAGTAAGTCATAAGCCATTTGGCAATTTTACGACATTGGTATGCTCAAAGTGATGTTGGAAAGACTAGATATTGAATCGAGATGTTACTGTTCAAGGCAGGTTTTAAGGAGGACGTTGATAAAGCCTGTTGTGAAAAGAAACTTGTCTGAGACAACTAATTAAAGGTAAAACAGGTAGATAAAGACAATAAAACTGGCGTAAGTTGGATCCAACTAGATCAAAGCATTTTGTCCAAGTAAGGTAAAATTCATTGTGAAGGGTCATAGCAATGAACTAGGACAAAACTTCTATGAATAATGTCCGACTTATGCTAGATTTATTAAAAAAGGCGTTAGTCAATATAAAATACTGTACTTGTACAATATTGGTAGGGCACTGGCAAAATGACTAGTCATAGCAGAAGTCATACAAAACCTGGCACGCAAACGACACTTATTGGTCACAGACTGACCCCACATGACCAAAAATGAAAGAAAAATGGCATAACAAAACTGTGCTGCTTTGTGAGTAAACGCTGTTCAGTGAGTTGTTGGTGTGCAGCAGGAAGTGGATTCCTAACAAAAAAAGACTTGCCTGTTCCTGGGGGATACTCCCATGACACAGGAAAGTTCGTCACCGTCAAGTTTGGCTCTTATACTGATGCCCCTATTTGAGGCAGTGTATTTTTCAGTAACCATTGATGACTAATAATGCCAGTCTGTTGTCAGCTCTGACCAAAATGTTTGCTTTGAACACAGCATTTCGTCCTTTTTGATCATTTATCTTGCCTTTCTTTTACATGTTGGTAGTGGTAAACATTTTAATTACATGAAATAAACTGATCAAGGCCGAACAACATTTTACTGTTTATTTCATTATTATTACGTGTCGGCAAATCTTAATGTCCAGATGCCTTTTAAGGCATCGGAAGCCTTTCAATGGCATATTTCAAACAGAGGTCAGTACAGTAACATGCCGCAGACAAAATTACTAACAATAGATCATTTGATTTAAAACAATAACAAACACGAAGAAATATGGAAAAAGACATCTTAAATCTCCAGAGGTATTTCTTGGAATGTTAGACATGAGTTTCACCTCACAGGATGATCTTACTTGTATAAAACATTAACACAACACTATCATCACAAAAGTGGCTTTTTTACTTCCTACTGTTTGGTGAAACAATCGTCATTCAATAATACAAAATGTACTCAAAACATCTTGATGTACATAACAAACGATGTTCCTTTGTGATATTACAAGAGAATGGCAATACGCAACAATGCCGTCACAGTTCTTGGTTACCATGAACTTTTAACAGAAAATTATCTCTACACAGTCTGCAACTTCAATAAACTCAACAACACTACAGATAACAAATGAACATTCCATGTACTTTCTCTACATCGTGAGTAACAGTACACGAAATCTTTTTGTCAATAAATTACTTATTGATCCATACATATTGACCATTCGCTTAACAAAAAAGCAGTTGCTTGGGGTACAAGGCCCATGTACTACCCATGAAAAAATCCATAATACTCTCAAACGGTACAACTGAACGCTTGAATAAAACGACAAATTATTCCAATTGCAATACGTTTCCGAGCAATTCACTGTTCTTGACATTCGTGCTAAAACACGTGACAGGAACACTTTGTTTTTATTGGTCAAGCTTTGCAGAAGCTAGTCTCCAGGATGTTGCCAGTTACCAGTTGGCAGAGATATCACAGTAAGAGATGCATTTTCTTCTGCAAAGAAATGAAAATTGAGACCCAAGATCACCCATCCACTCAAGACTGGACGAAAATTGATCAGAGTTTATATGTGAGCATGCAAAAGGCTGACCATAGACATGCAGATCCACCAAATGCTTGTTAATTCTTAATTCATTTGAAAATGCTACCCTGAATACAACAGCTGAAAGTGATGCTTGGAAAACAATTCTCACAGAAAACATCTACTTAACACAGATTAAACAATGAAGGTAAAATATATGGTAAAAACTAAACAGCACCAAATTCAGGCTTTCTCATGTTCAACAATACACAGGCAACACATACATAATACACAGGCAACATATACATAATACACTAAAATCTCACAAATTTATAAGACACAGTATGTTAAACAATTCAACCTTTTCCTTTATTCATAAAAAAGTAACGACCAATGTAATATTCACTGTTTACAAGTTCTACATCGTGGTTCCCACCAGGCAATATTTTGAAAAAATGTGACCATTTCCAATAACGTTAAAAGATTTTGAAAAATGAAAAAGGTCAATTCTGGAGACTGCTTTTCTCCTAAATTGGTGACAATTCAACAAATTGAAAATAATAATGGAGCTAAAGAGGTGGAATGCTTGAATAATTAGACATATTGGTAAATTTAACCCAGCTCCAGCTTAGTAACAAATCAAACAGATCAACTCAAATACACATCCCACAATATATAAACAAAACAATAAAACTTCAAAATAATTTTTAGAGTTGAGACCGCCCCGTTCCCAGTGTTAGACAGGCACTAAAACAGTAGCAATAGTTGATGTGGTAGGGGTATTTTAGAATTCTTATACTGAATTACTGAATAAAAACCTATGCGCAGATTTCCAACAGTGAACAGGATAACATATAGACATAACGCAAATAATTTGAAAGAAAGAAAAAAATGAAGTAATACAGCACGAAAGAGAAACAACAAGAATAACACGACCTTATTGATAGCAACATTATTCTGGTCTTCAACTGATTTAATTTGTTATGAAGAATAATTTGAGGAGTACCAAATCCATAGATTATCAGAACAATAATAGCAGAGCACATCTTCAACAAAACTTTATTATGAAAATAGCTTCAGTTCAGCCATGTTCAGCACGACACTATTAGAAACAAATGCAACAGAAATAGACATCATTATGCACTCTAACAATCACTGGTCACAATTCAACAACCTGAGTATATTAGAGTTAGACTGGTAAGATTGGTCAGCTATTGGATTTGGAAACCAATACCAAAACCAAATGCATGCGCGCACCCAGGGGGGCTCGGGGGGCTTGAACGAGCCCCCCCCATTTGGCAAAGTGGGCAAAAAAGGTCCGCCCCTGAGAGACAAAAAGTCTGAGAAAATGGGACAAAAGTCCACTAAATAAGAGCAAATGCGCACTTCACAGCAGTGGTTCCTCCCGTTTTTTTTTTTAGTCAGCCCGCTGTTTTGTTAGCAAAAGGTCCACGATGTCAAGAATTCGTGCCCCCCATACTGAAGGCTGGGTGCGCGCATGAAATGTAATGATGAAACAACTACGAGTTCTTAATGCATAACACTAGCAAAAACTAGAACAAGTTCATCAAAGTCCAGATTACTAAACCCAACCCTGGTCACACTATATCACTGCTGTGACTAATCAAAATTTAAAAATTTAAAATAAATGTTCAAGAACAGGTCTTGGGCAATAAAACAGATCACCTAGGCAATTCCGAAAACTTCTATTAACAACGGATTCATGACCCCAACCTCTAGAATTCGACCAGCTATTCGGTCACCCACACTGCGTAGAGTGCAAAGAGCATTTATCAACTTTGGAAACAATCTCTGGTCTGGATATAAAAAATTCACCACCTTTTCCAACAGAGATGCAAAGTATTGCTGGGCTTTGTCAACTTTTTCACAATCTGAGAGGTTAGGGCGATCAGAACTAAAGAGACAGACGAGCCTCAGGAGACAAACGATGTGTTTGTCACCGCACGTTATCTTGGACATCTCGGAGATTAAGCTGTGGTAACCATCACTTTCCAACTGGTTGCAAAGGTGTTCTCCTGACTTTAATTCTTTCCCGTTATTGACCCATTGTTTATTATCTGGATCATAGGAAAACACTGACCCTATAATCAGTAGCTCCAGCATGCTACCTTTAAGTAGTGCTACCTGGTCCTCCTTCGTTAATTCCTTGAACTCTTTAATAGACTTGGCAAACGTTATTAAGACACGCACACCATAATCTGCCAAATTCACAACCTCCTTGAATTCATATGTTCCTTCTATTTCCCAATCCTTCCCAGGTGAGCTAGTTATTACTAACAGAGATTCCAGAAGTGATACTTCAGAGGCATCAAGCACATCTTCTACCCTGCGGCCACCTAGGTTGGTACCACAACCGTCCACTGGCAAACTTGGATGTAATTGCTGGTCTTCACCTAAAGCAAAAGTACAACTATGGACTTAAAGCTTAGCGTATAACCAGTATAAACCATAGATTACAGACAACAGATTCGCAACTCCGGTATTTTCTTACGTGCTAGCCAAGAGGCGCCGCCACTCTCCTGACCTTTCTGGTACAGTTTCCGGTTAGTGTATTTTCACGAGAAATATGCATCTACATTACTGTCCAGTACAACGAAAAAAATATTAATTTCGGCATTGAAACGCTGTTCAAAGTCTTTCAATAGTAGAAGTGTTGGTATCGTGAGTACTTTTGGCAATGCTACTGGTAATTAATTACAAAATTCAAACTTCGGTGCCGACTGATTACGTCAACTGCTTGCCTAATAGCATAGCAGCACAGTTATTACACAGTTTGTGATTTATGGTTCAAATAGGCCTACTGAGAAAACTACGAAAGCATGTTTGTGCACAAATTCCAAGGAGTACCTGTGAATGCAAAAGATACTTATATAACATTTTTGGTTTAGAAAAATATCAATTTTGTTTGAATTAAAAAATGCGCCTCTGCAACGATTTGACTATTTTAACCTTTGCATGTTTATAATTCAACATTCTCAAGTGAGCAGTTCTTCTGGGAAGTGTTGAGTGGCCCTTAAAAGGACGTTGGTTGTAGGTACTAGCGTGAAATGGTTCTTAAAAGAACTGTTGAAGAATTCAACATAAATCACACAGTATACCATGCTCACTCAAGTACTGAAGGTCCTCTTCATTCAAATTTTCATCTGGGAAGGTTGGATGAAAACAGAGGAGATGACAATATCGATGACAGTTGTAACACCTTATATAAATGTTACCGTTCTCCAACGTTATCACGAACCCTGCCTCTTTCAGTTCTTGTTCCTGGATTCAGAAGTAACCCTGAACCACAGAGAAAAAAGACATACAACGAAAACGAATCAAATTTTGAAAATCATCGCCTTCGTACGATTCCGTGTTGTCGCCAGACTGATGTTCCTCCCCAACATCAATGTCAAAAATCGACATTACAAGTGATGGTAACTTGTGTCTTTTGTTTCTAACTTTTAACCCATTTTTTAAGAAAGGGGTGCACTGATTTTGTCTAATGTTGATAGAGCATAACTTTTGGTTTTTACAATGCATTAATTGTGTTGAAGGCATTCATATTAGGTGGCTTCATTGAGATAAACAGAACATAAATTAAATGAAACACAATAAAGTTTTGAAAATAAATAGAACAGTAACAGGAATCCATACAAATCAAGCTGTTTTCGAAAACTTTGCACCATTGGTGATTTGAATTGGTTCATGCATTTACAGCGGGAAAATAATAGACCAAGTATCATGCATGTGTGCACTGTAGCAACACTTTGTATCTTATTTTTATTTGGACAATCTGTCGATACAGTAAATCTCCTTATTTATGCCCATCCTGATTTGACTGCAACTTGAGCTTGTTGGGTTCTATCATATATTGGGTTGGCATTGGGACCCACATGATGCTTACTCGAATGGGCTTCATTTTACCAGGTATTTCAAATTGAGGTGAAGTAAATAAACAAAGTGGGTGACTATCATCACCAGAATTTCATCATTAGTATCTTTTGCCGGGTGCTCAAATTTTCTGAGACTAGGGATTGTCAGATTTGTAAGGTAGAAGTGTTTCGCTGGATTTCCAGGTCTGTGGCGTTATTTATACTGGACCAAAATTAAAAAAAAACAGACCTTTGTTTAAATCAGGAGCTGCATGATACACATTTATTAGACATGCGCAGGCATTGCATTGATCACTTGGAACCATTTCTATGGTTTATTAATATATAGTTAAACCAAGCTGAGGAGCTTGAAACCTGATTCACGGCAATTTTTGGCAGTGGGATTTTATGAAAAATGCTCGTAAGTTGACAACAAAGTTTGATAGCAATGCACTGCAGTTTTGTAGAATCTTTGTCATAGGTTACAGATTCGTCACAGAGCGTAAATTTGATGAATTCTAGCTTACGATTTCACCTGTTTCAGAGACCGGGTTTCAACCACTTTTGGGCTATAATAAGTGCCTCCTTCCTGAAGCGGATTTTTCTAAGTGCCCTGGCCGCTTATTAGGGCGAATAGGTAATATTTCAGAAGGCAATACTTAGTATCCTTTATGTACAGGACCCTTTTGCTACATTAGGAGAGGGATTGGCTCATTATGTACCCTACAGGTGGCATAGGACTTTACAAAACTGCTTGAAGAATTTTGTTTTCGTCATAAGTGTTCGTTTGAATGGCTTAAGTTTGGAAATGTTAGGACTTAAGGCGGAAATTTAAAAAGTATTTGTCCGCTTACAAAAATTTAACATTGAAGAATAAAAACAACCTTCACACCCCTCTGGTGTTCCTGTTCCATGTTTTCAAAGAAGTTGGTTGCATTTTCACAGACTATAGTGGACAGATTTTGTGCAGCATATATTGTGTAACCTGCTGTTGAATTGCGAGATAAGAGTTTGACTGGTCCAGGTGGTTATTTCTGAAGGCTTAATGTAATCTTTATTTATGTTAAAGGTTTTAATTACCAGCGTTCTATTTATTTGTACACAAATGTGAATTTGTTGAAATCGCTGATCCAAATCCTGGCCAAGTGTGCGCATTCTGCTGAGATCAGGGCAGCGAAGAGTAATTTGGTTAATTCGCTCACTAGACTATGACTGAAGTTCCTCGTAAGGACAGGAGTTCATGAGTCACTAAATTTGGAAAAAAATTAGAAAAAAATGGATTTGTGAGGACAGGATTAAGTAGTAGAGCCTCTCAAACAAATGTATAAAGTCTTATTGCTGAAACAACTGCCATTCACGTTGACACAAGAAGTAAGCCTTTCTTCCCACAGCCGATTATGGGGTCTTCGGATTTCCTTTGCATTTCGCATGTGTGGCCAAACAACCGGCCACACAGTAGCCGACCATGATTAGCAGACAACGTACTTGCCGGAAATTGAACCAGAAAATTTAGCCAGGTGTCACCAGTGAATAATGACGTAAAGGCTTATGCGTAAGATCACAGATTTCGTCCATTGAAAGAATACGGAGTTGGCGGTCCATGTACTATAGTCTATGTATAAACTAATGAATTAACATGACAGTAAGCTCGAAGGCCTCACTATCAATTTGCCCCGAAAGGAAAGGTGGGCACTGGCAGAAAGCGTAAACTTGTACTACAACTTCTAATGAAATAAGAGCAATGCAGAGCGTAGCTAAGCACCCACCAGAATTGGTTAATTACATGACAATTGTTGTTATCAACAATTTTTATTCCGTTCCGTTCGTATCCTCGGAACAAAGTTCGACACTCAACAGAACATTGGTAAATCAACTAACCAAGAGACATGATTAAAAGACACAATATTTCAAAACATACTTGTTTCATTCTCAAGTCGAAATAAAATGACGTAGTAATACCACCACACAGCAAAAGCTAGAGACATACACAGTGGGACACGGCAGGTGTGAAATATTGCAAAGAATGACAAGTGAAGAGGGTAACAGGAAAGTCCTGCAAACAGGTGTAGCATGCGACACAACCCTGTTTGCTGCTCATTCAAAATGGGCTTCTCAAGTGCAATCTAGAGACTTCAATACTTTCAAACGCAGCAGATCGTGCTCTACGTACCCAATTGACAATTTCTTAACGGAAGATTTTATGTTCGTGACATTGCAGAAAATATTCTTAGATGGCGCCATTTTAAAGATGCATAGATAGTAACCAACAGGAAAGACAGCAAACCTTTTGACCAATGTACCATTGCCTGACATGTGAACAAAGACATTCATTCATAGGGCATACAAACTCATAAACAACACTACACTCGGCAACGGAGAGGACTTTCACTTTAGCAATCTTATTTTTTCATGACAAAGTTGAGGACTTCCTATTCCGATAATTTTGCTTATATGAAATACAAAAATAAGTTTCAAACTAGGTTCTAAATTAGTTCCCAAAGAATACTCACATGGTAAAACAGGAAGAGTTGGATGTCAAAAAACTATAACTGCCACTAGGGGGGCGCAACACAACTCCCATCCACAATACAAATATACTATTTTTACATTAGACAGAGGAACAAGGGGCAAAGCATTCACCTGGTCTGTCAAAAAATTAAGCACGTGTCATTCATTCCTTATTTACTATACCCAAATTTCATGAAGATCCATCACATGACTCAGTAGATACTTTTGTGTAAAGACACAGAGAAAAATAAAATTGCCACAAGGGGTGCCACTGAGGTCAGATCAAGCCATAATGCAACCTGTGCTCTCACATATGGCAAGCATCGTGAAGCTACTTGGCAGATATTGAAGAAGGCCAAAAATGCCACTATGAGGCACCATAGTAGACTCATGTCTGAAAATCAACAGCAGCCACGCTCTCCTCAGAAGGATCACATCAGTCAAATTCCATAAAGATACATCAAAGAAGTTGATAAGTATTGAAGCAGAGACAAATCAAATCAAATTGTCAATATGGGGTGCAAAAGTGGTCCAAAAATCGACGCCTGCCATGGTTTTGTTGCAAATCCAAACAGTTGTGAACAATCTCTGTCCCTAACTATTAAGTAACGTCATTTCTTTCAACTGAAAATATTTCCAATCATTTTGGACTATTTATCATAAGGCTGCTTCTGCAACAAATCTGACTCTGCCGAGATTAATAATGCGGGAAAGCCAAAGACTAGAATACACAAATAATTTGCATGTTTAACAATTTTAAGACAAAATTACCATTTTCAAGTTTTACATGAACTCCAAAAGAAAATTTAATCTAACTATTGATCAGCGAATTAATTCTAATGAATAATAAGAGACGCACGTTAGTGGACCACCAGCAGTGACTGAGGTCATAACTTCAGTAGTTGGACGACAACTGTAGCTATGGGTCAGAAACAAAATAGGCTGAATTCATTAATACTCTGACCTGGCCGCCAAGTCCAGTGCTTGAGTCCTTGTAGTCTAAAGTCCCGTTTTAGACATCAACTTTTGGCCCGGCACAACTGACACGAAGCAAATTGGCCTGTGTCAAGCAGCTCACTAACTGTGGCAAGACGGAAATTGCAGGCTGGAGAGACTGGATCGCATGTGCGCAGATTTACAAATGACAAGAGTTGCAGAGACAAAGAACCCATACGTAGGTCATTAGGCAAGCGCAGTAGAGATGATCCTTTCCGCCTTGCCATAGTTTCGCGTTTAGACATATAATTGACACGGAGCAAGATGTTCGGGTGCAAATTGCTCTACCTCACAAATGGGTGGCAAAATTTGTCATTGTGGCGTCAATTTGCTCCGTGTCAGTCCCGTTTACACACTGGAACAACTCGTTCCGTGTCGGCTAATCTGTGTCAACTTTGAAGTGTGAACGGCACTTAATACGACGACGGGATTTTTCATGTGAAGAGACAGTGTTAGTAACTGCGCAAGCTATACAAGGACTACACAGGAGCCCAGTCCATCTGGTATAAGACAACCCCAGTGAGAAACGGATCCCAAATCACTCAAAGGATTGCTGATAGTGGTAACAGGTCATTTATGCTAGAAATATGTCACAAACGATGGACAGGTGTTCTTGATTGAAAGAGAATGCATTTAGTGAATGAACTACATCACAAATCTCATGATACCAGCAAATGTGACCAGATGATGAATATGAGTACATCTAGTGTAACACAAAAAAACAAATTACTGAAATTCTTATAACCCGAAATTTGGAAAAATAAAATATCATTAATTGCATGTTTACATGCGTGCTTTCCTTAGAAATACATGGCAAACTAGAGTTGTCTTGCGTGATCTGTCTTTTCTCTCAGGAAACTTGCCCTACTGAATGCTAGCCTACTTGTAGGAATACCTTAGTTCTAAGAGGTGGCGAGCAGCGACCAAGGTAAGTAAAAACCCAATCACGCTGGGGATCACGGCGTCACTGTATCGTGTGCGCTATTCCACTTCAGGCTGTCGAAGTCTGTTACTTCAAGCCGCTGACGTGTATTTTAACTCATATCCACTCCCAACTTTTCAAAAAGTTTTGAATTTAACCGCCCCAGCTCGGTTTACCGCCTATCCCGTTTTTTTAGATTCCCAATTTAAGTGCCCTGGACAAGGTAATTATCGCAAAACAAAAAATGTCTACAAATTTCGAAACCAATTATAATTTGAAACTACAGAACAGTGACACTGGAATATGTCCAGGGTGATCTGGCAAACTGCATATTAGAGCATTGGGACCACAGGACTTTTACTTCATTAAATCTTGGAAGAAAATTAAAAGTTCCTAATTTTTTTGCTAGCAATCTAGAAACATGGAGAAAAATTGGAAGTTTACTCTCCAAAAATAAGTAATTTTTCTCAGCAGCAAGTAACTATGTTCGTATAGTGGCAAGAATTGAAATATGCTTTTATCAGTAGTTGGCGACAAAGTAGGTGGTGGACAATGCTCAGCGCCATCTATAGTTTACTCCTACACGTTGGATGGAGACAAAAGGCAGAGGAATTTCATGTTTTTATAAATTTTTAGTAGCAATCATGCTATTGAATTATCATAGGCACACACGATTCATGCAATGAAGTCTTGCATATAGCAAAATGTCAGTGAATGAAAGAAATCACATTCTATCTTAGTCACACCAAAACACGGAATTGGCAAAATTCACTTAACTGCTATCATGACAGTTGTGTCTGGGTATCACAAGGTATTACAGACACAACCAGCCAGTGCTTGACAACCACAAATTTAGTGGGTTATTTTGTGTTCACACTAGAAACTTGTTCTTCTGTTTGGCAGTACGTAAAGTAAATGTGATGTGTCTAACAAGTTTTTAGCTTATTCACGAAGGAGAAATAGATATAGATGCAAACAAATTAGCTCAATTTGGAAGAAAGAAACGTTCACTCACCGACAAAGATGAGTGCATTGTATTCTCACATGTGATGTATGAGGGCTCATAGATTATTTCCAACTCATAATGTCAAATAAGCTCAACAAAAACAAGTAGCGCTTATTTAAACAGGTTTTACATACCAGAAGCTGCTTTCATCCTCATCCCAACAGCAAAACATTTCTTAAGACGGCAGTGTTTACAATATTGTCGGTTTTGGACATCTACATTGCACTTTCCTTCACATCGACCGCGATAAACCTATAATGTAACCATTTGTGAAAGGTTAAACCTACAGCAAGAGCAAGTACTCTGGGGCATTGACATGCGCCCACAGAGCATTGCAAAGGACACGTTTCTAGGGGTTCAGATAAGGAACAATAACCCTACTTTGCCAATTACCAAAATACGTATCTGCACTAGCAAAGCATTGACGCGTGCATGCGACACATCGCAAGCGCCACGCGGTATGCCTCTAGGGTTGCTTACAAATTTCATAACATACAATAACATAGAATCAGACCACTGGTGGTAAGTACTGTATTGACACTTAGCTTGCTGTAAACAACCACATCAAGACAACAGGATGACGACAATAGGCAGCCACATGATGTAATGGGCGCATAATGAAGGACAGACATAGTTATAACTTATAACAAAGCAGTTCAATCTTTAAAATAAAAAGGTTAAACCAACAATAAATGGTTAAACCCATAATGAAATGGTTAAACCTGATAGAAATGTTTTAACAACAAATAAATTTGTGACATTTAATTGAGTGGATAAACCAACTGCCACAAAAGTTATGGACATGCTGCCTATTCTCCAGGTTTGGTCTAAGGTGGGTGCAACAAGTAATGGCAAAGGTGATGTCTCATCTGGTATAGTCTCAGGGAGGAGTTCCAATCATTTGTTGTTGTGTCAGGGAAGGGTGTCTCAGGGAGGGGTTTTTGAACCGTTAGATATTGTCTCAGGGAGAAGTTTAAATTCCGCCATTTGGTATTGTCTAAGGGAGGGTTTTCAACTGTTTGATATTGTCTCAGGGAGCAGTTTTTGACTATTTGCTATTGTCTCTAGGATGGTTTTCCATCATTTAATATTGTATCAGGGAGAAGTTTCCAATCATTTGATATTGCCTCAAGGATGGATTTCCAAGTACCTGATACTGTCTCAAGGAGGGATTTCCAAGTACCTGATATTGTCTCAAGGAGGGATTTCCAAGTACCTGATATTGTCTCAGGGAGGAGTTTTCGTTCATTAAGAATTGTCTCATCATTTGGTGTTGTCTCAGGGAGGAGTTTTCAATCATTTGGCTGCCTCGGGGAACTCGAAAATGGATGAAAAGCACATAAGCAAAACTCTTATCCAGAAAATTTAAAATTCGAGTGCGACTGGCGTATATCACATCTTGGAAAGAAATGGTGTGTTTTGGAGCATATGAGAAATATATAAGGATGCATCAGTATTTAGAACTCAAGAATGATTGAAGTATAGAGGGGACCTGTCGATCAATGTTGTGGTAAGCAGTTGTAAAATTTCAAAATTGGCAGATATCTCGATTTGCGATACAACTCTTTGGATACACATGTCCAAATGTTTCTCAAAATATTAATGACAACAAAACACACCAGTATGGTGGATAATACAGACAACCAATCACACATACATTAGAGGGAAGATGAACAGAGAAAAAGAAAAAATATTTGAGTGTAACTTGTAACTTCATACAGGAAGGCTTTAGATTCAAGAATGTGAAGTCCTTCTTTGATGTGAAAGGCATGGGATCTATAGTAATAATATACAAGTTCATCAAAGAATATGCCACGGTGACTTGAAGTTGAAAAACACGGCCGTTGCCATGGTTTAGTGTTATTCAATACATTGACAGACAGTTCACCAAGTCACATACATGGCTCTCTGAACAATATGCGTAGGTCACTACTAGTTAGTTGGTAATTACTCATGTCATATAATAGTATCTAATTACTATATCCTGTTGAGCCAAATCAGCTTGTGGAGAACACTGACATTCTTACAAAAAGTAAGCAATTTCAGACAGGATAATGATTCTGATTGAAATTTTTCAATTAGGGCAAAATAATTTCTGAAATTGTCATTTTCTACTTTTCCAAGGCTTTACTGGATTACTAGTTGTCCAAAACTGCACCTGGTAACAGTTGCGCTCTATAATCAATGCTAAAAAAGGGAATTTTTTTGCTGAAAATTTAGATAAAATGAAATTCAATGATACCATGCCATGAATAATATGCTCACACGAAAGTCACGTATTTCTAAAGATATGCGTGACTTTTCACCGCTCGTCCTTCTGTGCGGCTTTTACCAGGATCAAAGATAGCACAGCACCACAGTTGGACCGCATTGTCCGGTGCGTGCGAGCAAGACCCAAATGAGTGTAATTACCCGACCATAAACTGTGGTAAAAATCTCTGCCTGTACACACTGGCAAATTTTCAAAATGCATTAACCAACAGTTTCACTAAAAACTAATACCACAGCGGTATTCAAATGGAAAAAACAACCAAGCTTGGTTTTCGATTTTTAAACATCCATGAACTATTAAGCTAAAAACTACGAACATTGGGTACAATTGAAGATAAACGACTGTGTGTACTGATAAACTATACTCGGTGGATTTACAAACGCTGATCAGAGTTAACAATATCATATGGATTATTCTTTCAATAAACAACTAAGCTACATTTGAAACATCTATAAACAACACACAGTGACTAAATTAGATGTCAATAACTTTTAAAACATTGCTTATGGTCCAGTGCATGCCGAACTACTTTATTCGAGGAGTAGTACACTAACCGGAAAATTGATATTCGCTGAAATGCGCCAATTTCGATAGTTAGCTTGTAGCCGTAATGGAACAAGACAAGAAGACGGCCAGCTTTGTAGTCAACGAGAGATTGCAAGAAGTGGATGAGGTTTGTCTTCATTGTTATGATTGCGGAAAAGCTAGAATAGTTATGTAGTTACTGCAACCAAAAATTCCAGAGGTTCCAAGTATTCAGTTTGGCTATCACCATATTTGCACCTTTGTATCTACTTTATGATTTGAGTTCTAATAAAGATTGAGCTTGAACTGACACGTGCAGTTTTGTTTGCTGTGACATGTTTGGTGTAGCTGTAATCTGGAACATTCAGGGACAAATAAGTGACTTCTAAGAAGTTTTCATACTTCGTTTAAAAACAAAATAAAAAAGATAGCAACCGTAACCGGTAAAAAAAAACAAAAACAAGTAGACAGGAGTACTAAAAATAAAGCAATGAAAATAGGTATGAGATATATTTAAAACCAACCTTCCTTTGGGAAGTGGTCCTTTGTCAAAATCAATGCAAATTAACTTTTTAGTCTTTCTGTAATATTTAAAATGAACAAAGTTAAAACTACTCTCCACATTGCAGGCTTTAATTCCATGCAAATGCCAAAGAAAACCAATTTGGGTGTAATAACAACTACCATTGTTAAGAAAGTAGTGCTAGCTATTACCTTCCACTCTATTAGCTCAGATCTACATCAATACAAAGGGCGTCCTGAATAGGCATCATAAAAGTTGTCTGGGGCTTAGGGAATCGGAAGGGTGACCAGTGTAAGGGAGAAATTCTCCACATGCAGTGTTCTAAACTGAAGACTAAGATCCTTTGTTAGAAAAAATAAAATTTGGAGCAAATTTTAAATTATCGGTGAAGAACATTAACAACAAATCAGTCTATTTAGCAAAATATCAACAAAATTATATTAAACTCAGTAAAGTAGATTATTTTAAAGTAGAATGCTTTAGAATTTGTTTTTTTATTTTGTAGCGTTCAGTCTACCATTAATTGTTTGATGCGACCATTTCTTTTTACAAAAATTTAGGGAAATAGAAAGACACATTCATAGCAAAACAATGGTATCAATAACATGATCGATTTTTCATAAAATTTATTTTCCGGTAAGTCCTATTTTGATAGCTCCTCATGCAGAAACAAAAAATGTTAAAACAATTCCTAATAGCGTTTTTACAGGACAGTGTATAAAGCATCGTATCTTAGTTTCATTTGAAGTCGATCATTCATTTCTGAGATATGACGTTTCAAAATCAAATCGTACACTATAGTATATGGACCGCCAACTCTGTACATTTTTAATGTAAGAAATCTGTGATCTTATGCATAAGCAGTGACATCACTATTCACTAGCGTCACCTGGCAGACATAGCATGTTCTACTTCCGGCAAGTATGTCATCTGCTAATCATGGTCGGCTGTTGTGTGGTTGGGTAGTAGCATTGCCAAAAGTACTCACAATACCAAGAGTTCTACTATTGGAAAACTTTGAACAGCATTTCAATGTCGAAATTTTTTCCTTGTACTGGACAGTGAAATAGATACATACACAAAACATACCGAGAGTGGCGTACATGAAGTAATATCCCACGAGACATTATTCCACGTATCGTCCGAGACGGAAGATCGAGTTCGATATGCAGAATAAGGTCAAGTGGGATATTACTTCATGTACCCCAATCGAGGTACGTTATGTATTTATCTCATGCGCATCGAATTCCAAAGTTTCTTACATTTTCCGGCAGATTTTTCAAATACTTCACCCAGACTGTTCACATGGCAGATCACATCCTATATGTATGTACTTGCGTGTTAGGTTGCAAGTTTTCTCTTGAAGAAGAAACAGTTTTAAAAGTATCGATTTATTTCTTGAAAAGAGGTAGCAAAGATAAAAACAACGGCAACTGAGCAGTGATCTTGTAACATTTCCTGGAAATAGTTAAAAAAAACAACAATTTTTGATATTTTAATTTCCCAGGAATCGGTGCCTGAGTTGCAGACGATATAGTATTCAGCAATTAAAAACTGAGAGAAAGTGTCCCTAGCAAAATAAGAAAACGCGAGTTTAACCAAGCAAATGTAGGTTCGTCAAATGATAGGTGAAGCTGCCTTTTCGTGCCATATTGTGTCACTTCAAGATCCCAGCACAAACAACAAAATGGTGAAAACAGTTGTTTTGAATAGCGGTCTGAATAGAACACCATTGTGTGCGGGTGTTATTCACAGGTGTTTGAATTAAAAGGTGATTCTCATGGTGACGTAAACAAAAGCAAACCAATATGCCTAACAGTTCGTTACATTTGACAATTTATGGCACTATTGGGCTCAGAGCAATGCTCTTAACATACTGTAGGGACCAAATTTACAGGTGTTACCATTCAAAATATGCTTCAAATAATGGAAATACTTAGAAAGTGTGAAAAAATACCCATCCATCATTAAGTTCAACAATTAAGAGAAATTCAAATTAGACTCGATAGTTTAAATTAGAAACAAAAGGTTAAAAGACTTATGAACAGCGATGAAGCCAGTCAAGATCTACCTTAGAGTAGTTACGCCTGAAGAACGCTTTGCATGGCTCACAACAGATGGCTCCAAAGTTGTAACCCAGGGCCTGTCCTCCGCACACTCTGCAGGATTTGACTTTGATTTTTCCATTGCCGGTACTTGTGGACGGCTCAGCACTGTCAGCGTCGGTCATCATCAAGACACGCACCACTTCATAGCGCCTAAGCTTGTGTGTTGAATCAATCTTATGAAAAAGCAGAGCGGAAAAATTTAATCACTGTGTACTCAAGCACAGAATAATAGACATTTACTTTGAGTTCGCATTAAAGTAGAACTGAAAATGTGAAAAAATGTTTTGAGTCTGATTTTGAGTACAAAGATTCGACCCCAGGCCAAGGCTTTTTGAAACTGCAAAAACCTTTGCGACATTTGCTGCAGTTTATTACTTTTATTTGGTTGATGTTTTTGCAATATTTAAGTCATTAATGAGATCCTTTATTCAGTTAGGACCTACATCCATGACTATCAAAATGATAAGGTGATGGGCACAAACATGCAAATGTTGCATGTTAGAATTGGCAAAATGACATTCTCTTAGAAAGCAATTTATAAAACTCCCTTTACCAGGTATTGTGAAAAATATGAATTTCATCTAGGGCAAAAAGTATCAGTAAAATAAACATGCACTTCATAGTAACCCTCCAGTGCAGGAGACATGCAAATATTCCCAAAACGCTATTTCTAAAAATTTAGTTACTCGCGCTTTCGGTACTAAATACGAAAACTATCTTTTCAACATCGGCTGATAGTTATTGACATCAACAAAAATATTGCAAGACAAGCAAAGCAGCAATCATCTGGAACATATTTGCATGCAAAACTGAAAGCCAAATATCACCAAAAATTGGCAACATTCCTTTAACAAGTAATTACCATCTAAGAGTTCTGTCGCCTGGACCTTTAATTTAACTGCAGCAATTCATAGCAACATTCCAACTGTTGTAATTTAAGGATATACAATATTTTGACCTGCTTTGTTTGACATAGAGACAACACAACAGTAATAACACTTTCGCAATGGCCATGAAAGGTTTGAGCTAGAGAAACGTACCGTGTCATTCAAAATATTTAATAAGTAGTTCTATTACTAAAATTGAGAGCAAATAAATTCCTTTAGTGTGCTTTTTTGTTCCCAAGATAAAGATGGCGGATAAGTCATGATCTCAAAAATGACTCCTCAATCAATCTTGTACACTCGTTGAAGGAAAAGCAAGACCTGTGTAAGATAAGTCCCCCGTAGTGGACAAGCCCTGAGTAAGATAAGCTCCCCCCCATTGTGTACAAGTCCTGTGTAAGATAAGTCCCCCTTTAAATACAAGTCCTGTGTTTAAGTCCACCTATTGTGTACAAATCCTGCTTTAATTAATTCAACTGTTGTGTACAAGTCCTGAGTAATATAAGTCCTGGCTTGTGTACAAGTCCTATAAGTCCCTGTTGTGTGCAAGTCCTATGTAAGATAAGTCCCACATTGTGTGCAGTTTGTGTAAGATAAGTCCCCTCTTGTGTACAAGTCCTCATTCTAAGTAAAATAATTCCCCTTTGTGTACAAGTCCTGTGTAAGATAAGTCTCCCCCAACTGTTTTGGAGAATGATGCATAAAGCATAGTATCTGAAAATTTCATGTAAGTATGACCAACCATTTCTGAGATATGATGTTCTGAAGATAGACAAATCTGGACATTTTTCTATGCTCCGAGGGTTATAAAGATTTCAGAAGAAACCAACATACCCCCTCATCTCCAAAGTATATTTTTACTTAAAAACAAATACCTGGGCTGACCTGCATAAAACTTCACAATTATCCGCTGGATAAGTATGATTATAATTGTTACATGACGCACATTGTTCAACAATAACAACATGATGCGTGATAACATGACGTCATTGTTGCTATGCAACGTATAACTGGGCCCTGGTGCACAAAACACAAAAATCCAGCTGAGAACAAAAATCCATGAGCATGATGTTTTTCAGAAACTGTATGTTGTACACAGAAAGATAAATTTAGCTCTTTCCTTCATCAGAGTTTCAGAAAAGTATAATTTATGACTATTCACTGTTCAGAGTGGGATTGCACAAGGGGTTTGTTTTAGATGCCACAACACTAAGACATCAGAAGAATTCCATGCATGTTATTGCAACCAATTTCAATTAAATAAAAGAATAAGTTGTTTTTGGTCACCAGGACATGAGGTTTACATTGGCTTCATGATAGCCAGAATACATTGGCTTTATGATAACCAGAATACATGGTATACATTGGCTTCATGATAACCAGAATACATGATATACATTGGCTTCATGATAACCAGAATAAATGGTATACATTGGCTTCATGATAACCAGAATACATGGTATACATTGGCTTCATGATAACCAGAATACATGGTATACATTGGCTTCATGATAGCCAGAATACATGGTATACATTGGCTTCATGATAACCAGAATACATGGTATACATTGGCTTCATGATAGCCAGAATACATGGTATACATTGGCTTCATGATAACCAGAATACATGGTATAAAGCAGCTTTATGAGAACTCAACGTCATTATTAGAAATATTTTGTATTGCATTACTATCATAAACATTGTGATAAACTGTTGATTTGTAATTAGAAACAGCAAAATAATTTTTACGGAAGTAACCATCACTGCATGATGTAAAATTATGCAAAATCCTGTTATGGTGATATTGCTGTGCGTGAACTCAAATCCTGTTTAATCTCAAGATCACGTATGCGTGAACTTGCAACTGATGAGGAAACTTGACAAGTTCACTCAAATAATCATGTTCAAGTTGATAAAAATTTGGATTGCACTATTTTTTCAAATGTCAATAATATAACATAAATTTTAGTTAATCCATTTTCAACTATTGGCAATCTCTTTTACCAAACTCATACTCGTCCGGGTTACCCTGGGCGGTAAGCCGAGCATGGGCAGTTAAAATCGAAATTTTTGAAAAGTCGGGAGTGGGTGCTTACTGCACAAAGAACCAATTTTAACCTAACAGAGCTACACTGATGTCGGACTTCAAGCATGTCAGTTAAAATATACGTGGGCGAATTGAAGTAACGCACTTTGACGGGCTGAAGTGGAATAGCGCACACGATACAGAGGCGCCGTGATCCCGAGCATGGTTGAGTTTCTACGTACCTCGGTCGCTGCTCGTCATGTCTTGGAACTGAGGTATTCTTACAGATAGACGTGCCTTGAATGACCAATGACAAAAAAGGAAAATTTCTAGGTGATGTCTTGTTCCACAAATAAATAGGTTTGCTTGATAGAAACATTTGTGTGTAACAAAATTTAACTGAAATAAACAGTTTTTGCAAGAATAAAATCAAACTAATGATAAAAAAGAGACAAAAGCTAGGAAACTGGACATCCAAAAAAGAGGAAATCAAAACCAAAAATAGGAAATCCTCTTAAAATATGAAAATTCCAAACCCTGATGAATATTTCATAATGAGTGACTTTCCTTCAGGACTGGTAACTGCCGTAACCTCGCTGGTTCAACAGAGAGGATGACCATCACTGGCTTCACACACTTTTGCAAAAATAAAAGCAAAAGAAAAACACATTCACATAAGAAAATCGCAAATTTTTATAAAAAAGCTCCGAACAAATTGTTGAAGCCATGTGGTCTGGGATAAAATCAGTGTAATTCTCAGTTGAACTTTGGGCATTTCATAATGATTCATGCTTCATTGTCGCTGATTTTGTGTCTTTATTGCAATTATTCGGTGTCAGGTATGGGACTGTTGTTAAAGACCGTTTTGAAAAAATAATTGCTTGGGCAGCACACCATGTCTTGATGCATTGAATTTCATGCCGTGAATAATACGCTTACACGAAAGTCACGTGCTTCTAAAGATATGCGTGACTTTTCACCGCTCCTCCTTCTGAGCAGCTTTTACCAGGATCAAAGACAAAGTGGCGCCGGAGTCGGATTCAGTTGCGACGACCGACCGCATTGTCCGGTGCAAGCAAGACCCAATTAAGTGTAATTACCCGACCATAAACCATAGTAAACATCTCTGCCTGCATATACTGGTGAATTTTCAAAATGCATTAACCAACAATTTTCGTTAAAAACAAATACCACAGCTGTATTCAGATGGAAAAACAACCAAGTTTTTAAAAAACTATGAGCTATTGAGCTAAAATCTACAAACATTGGGTACAATTGAAGATAAACAACTGTGCGTATTGATATTACTCGGTGATTTACAAACGCTGATCACAGTTAACAATATCACATGGATTATTCTATTAATATATAACTAAGTTACATTGAAACATCTATAAACAACACACAGTGACTAAATTAGATGTCAATAACTTTTAAAACATTGCTTATGGTCCAGTGCATGCCGAACTACTTTATTCGAGGAGTAGTACACTAACCAGAAAACTGCTATTCACGGAAATGCGCCAATTTCGATAGTTACCTTGTAGTTGTAATGGAACACCTGTGAAGACAACTAAGATGGGTAGCTTTGTAGTCAACGAGAGAGTGCAAGCAGTGGATGAGGTTGGTCGGTGGGCAAGAGCAGTGATATTATTTTTATGACTGAGAAAAAGCTAGAATAGTTATGTAGTTATTGCAATCAAAATTGTCCAGAGGTTAAAATCTTAAGTTTGGCTATCAACATATTTGCACTAATACATATATTTTATGATTTGAGTTCTAATACAGACTGAACTTGAACTAATGGCACATGTAGTTTTGTTTGCTGTGACATGTTTGATGGAGCTGTAATCTGGAAAATTCAGGGATGTGTTCACGATTAACTAACTTTTAAGTAAAAGTTGTTTTGATACTTCGGTTAAACACAAAATAAAAAAGATAGCAACCCTAATCCGTAAAAAAAAAACAAGTAGACAGGAGTATTAAATTAAACTAATGAAAACAGGTATGAAACATGTTTAAAAACAACGTTCCTTTGGGAAGTCGCCCTTTGTCAAGATCAACACAAATTGACTTTTAGTCTTTTTGTAATATTTATAATGTACCAAGTTAGAACTGCTCTCCACATTGCAGGCTTTAACTCTGTGCAAATGACAGAGAAAAACAATTTGGGTGTAATAACGACCACCATTGTTAAGAAAGTAGTGCTAGCTATTACCTTTCCACTTCATTAGCTCAGATCTACATCAATACAAATACCCAGCTGAACAGGCTTCATAAAAGTTGTCTGGGGCTTAGGGAATCAGAGGGGTGACCAGTGTAAGTGAGAAATTCTTCACATGTGAATTTTGAGTTTTGTTGTGTGACACATTGTTACACTTACAACACATCAGTGCACCCACCGGCTCTGCAGGTCTTGTGCAGGCAAAGCATGTGACAGCTCGCTTGCCAATTTTCCTGGCCAGCTGTAGTTGCACTTTGATCCGTCAAATGAAAAAAACAGTTTGTGAATCCTGTTCATCGTCAGCATTCCTGTCCTGGTATGGGACAAAAGGAGCATCATTCTGTTTTCGGTGTATTTCAGAGATTTGTCTGCTGTTCAGTCTCTCAGAAAAGGTGCATTTCAATGTTCCTGTTTCGATTATATACGCCTTGTTTATGGCGGGTTTGAAAACGTGGTTCTCTGCTACTAGTTGTGCCGATTAGTACAACTGTAGGGCCCGACAGTGTTCTTACCAGTAAGACACAACAAAGCTGAAGGCGAGTCGATAACCTGACGAAGCGGAACCAGGGTTTGGGTTTTATAAGTGCATGGTGGGTCGAAGGGGTTGTGGATCGAGGGGGTTGTGGGTTGAGGGGGTTGAGGGGGTCGTGGGGGTCATGGGTCAAGAGGTGTGGGGGTCGAGGGGGTTTTAGAACAATCCGCTTGGTTCTCGAAGACTAAATTAGGCCCTTTTAGGGACGCCATATCTGAGCAGTGCCCCATGATTTTTGAATATTAAACTTTTTGTTGGCCACAGTTTAGTAGTATACATACCATCCAAAAAATCTCTTGGCACCGACAACTTTCTCCTCACCAGGGTTCCAGTGAGCGATGATCCTGTGCCATGGCATAGGTATAGCCAGCTTGACCCACAGAACACAGTCACTAGCTGACAGAGTGAGACTCGGATATCAATCGAGCCAGTCGAGGCTAAGGACTACGTGCAGCCTAAGCCAGTCCATGTGATTCCAAGTTTAAGCACAACTCTCTACAAGTTCAGGATTTGCCAGGCCCTGATCTGACAAACAGCAAGTATGGATTGGTGCACAGAATCACGAACAACACACTACAGACTTGACCTATCAATCAAAAGTCTCAACGCCATCTGGTGAAAGAAATCGATAACGGCCAGGCAACTGCTATGCGTGAACTTAAAATCCTGCTAATCTCAAGATCGCGTATGCGTGAACTTGGATTACACTAGGAAACTTTGACAAGTTCACTGAAATAATCACGTTCACGTTGATAAAAATTAGCACTGCACTAAATCAAATTACATGCCAATAAATTAGTGTAAACTTTAACTACCTTTCTTCAACTAGGCGATCCGTTGTTCACCCACCACAGTGACGGCGGCGTTTTCACGTTGCTCCCACTAACTTGTTCGATTCTACAGCCCAACAACAAGTTGGGAAGTTTACCCCTGTAGCCAATATCTTACAGACTGATTAACTCCATCCCGGCATTTATGGTTGGAGAGCCAGCTCTCTTTTGTTCGATAATTGCTCTAATCTCCAATAAGATCGTATCTCACCATGACTGGGCTGTGCTGTTAAAAATGAAAGTTAAGTTATAACATATTTGAACATAAACCAATAGCATTTCCGAAATCTTCGTCAAATGATGATCATGTTCAGTTTTTGAATCGCTTAAATCGCCCAACTGCAGCCGAAGTTTCGACAATCTGTTATTTTCGAATGTTCCTATGGTCTGGGTTTGACTTTGTTCACTTTGGTCTGTAATAAGCCTGGTAGGTAATCGGCGTGCCTGTTGTCATAACAGGCAAAAGGCTGTGCTTCTCAGTTAACAAAGAAGCTAGATGTTATCACACGTTCAGAACCCCCACGTCTGGTAAAGTCACTGAACGGGAAAACGCTGTCATGGCTGTCATGATTTGATTTAACCATTCACTTATTCCTTCGATTTTGTCCCATGTTACGGTAAAGGATAAAATGTTTGGACGCGAGGCCAATAATTACGAAAATTATTTACACTGTACAAAAAATCCTGATCACCTTAATGAATATTCAGTTCAAAATTCACGCATACGCGATCTTGAGATCAGCAGGATTCCAAGTTTACGCACAGGACAACATCGTCGGACATCAGTGCCCTAGCCTACGGTCCCGGGCACAGGGGCCTGTTCCAAGAAAACTGACTTAGCTAACACAAATCTTAAATTTAGCCAGTTTCAAGATAAAACTTCAATTTGTTCTAAGTCCATTCCAAGAAAGTAACCTTACGTTTGACTTTATTTTTTTACTCAGTTAAGTTTTGTCTTAAGTTCGACTAACTTTAATACCGGACTCTAACAACGTGAGTTTCAAAGTTTGGAAGTTGAGACAAATCTTAAGGCTTCACAGATAACTTAAGTTCATTTTCACTTAAAAGTGAACCTTGTTTACCAAGTTGTACTTATATGCCAATATCTTAAATTCTGTTTGATCTAACTCCTACAAAGTATTTTAAATGGTGAATAAATTTCCTAACAAAATTTACTATTTTATTTACTTATCTTTATTTTATCACGATTAGTAATTTTTTTGACTTTGAACAAAGATTTTAAAAGTATTGTTCCTCCAATCATAGGCCTATTCGTCTTTTCTCAACATGTTGATAACGGCAGTTTTGAGGGTACCGTGTCTCAGATTTTTGAAATAGGTCTTAGTTTTTCAGAACGAAGCCTTCAAAAATCAAGAGTACAGCCGTTTTTACTCAAAATGCTCTAAAAAGTCGATAATCATACAACTAAGAGACCTATTTCAAAAATCTGAGGCACGGTTCCCTCGAAAATGCTGTTGACAAAAACAATATGATTGGAGGAACAACATTTTTAAAATCTCTGTTCAAAGTCAAAACAAATTTTTCACTAAAAACACATATCTCGTGAAAAAATAAATACAAGTAAATAAGAATATAAATTTTGTTAGAAAATTTACTCACCTTTCAGAAAATATATACTTTGTGGGGGTTAGAGCTAAAAGAATTTAAGATATTTGCACATAAGTACAGTCTGGTAAACAAGGTTCACAGTTTCCTTAAGTCAGTGTCTTGGAACGGGCCACTGAATTGTAAACTCGTTTTTAGTTTAAATTGCGATATTTGGACTTCAGACACGACACACAAAAACAATAGCAATCTTACCTGCTTCAATTGCTACATAGACCTAAAGGCTTGTTACAGTCATGCCGCCTGATCTGCTAATGATGCGCGGTTTCAAGTGATTTAAGCCCAGAGAACATTTAGACACGGACCCATCAGTGACGTCAATGTGTGAACCCTGTAGGTGTATGAAGGCTAGCTGTTATGTTTGATATCCATAACTGTCACTGAACGAAATAATCCGTTGATCAGCAACGTGAACATTGAATTGGCCTACAATATCGAGGCTAGGAACATCTTCTGATGCACGCCGGTCACTAACCACGGTAAGCATTGCGATAGGCCGTTTGATCTTTGGCGCCGTTCATAAATACGGAATTACAACGGAGTAACTGACTCACATTGGCACAGCCTTCAGTCCGTGTTTTGATAAATTGCGGCTCAGCTTCACACAAATTTCTGGCTTTGTGCATTTCTCATCAAGTATGTCTAATTTACTCACGTAATTACGAACGAAGTTGGTACCATGAGATACAATTTAGAGTGGTATGCGGATAAGAAGTACTTTTTTCTGTCGGATCGGGCCAGGTCACATGCTCCCCAATAATTTGCAGTGGTCAGTGTGAAACAGTTGCGTCCAACGTAAGCGTAGGGCTGGGGGTAGGTGGTAGTCGAAACACTGTAGAACAGAAAACATTTATAGGAATATTTGTCAATTTGGCCAGGACATGACAGTGAGGACCGGGACATTTTTTGTAGCATAAAAGACCTAAAGGTACTGGAAAACCTATATGTTTATGTATAATAACTGTTAAGAAAAAGTTCGAGAAAAGATTGCTAAGTTCAAGACAACACGAAAATCGAAACCAGAAGCAGAACTGGTTTACTCCAGGACTTCCTCTCTTGCAAGTGGAATGGAGTCGTCTGTCACTCTTTAACATTTGTCTATTCGAAATTGTCTATCACTTGATATAAATTTGGAACAGGCAGAGAGGGGACCTGGTAATACCAGCAATTGCTGCTCATTTCTTCATCATACGATGTCTTTACTAAACTCAAGTTATAAGTTATTATCAGCATATATTGCACAAAGGATAAAAACTGTTGTGAATGTATTAATTCATCCCAATCAAACTGGGTTTCTCCCTGGTCGTTTTATCAGAGAGAACACCAGAGTGAATTATGATATCTTACAACATACTCAAGTCAAGGATATTTCCATACTTCTGGTGTCAATTGATCCCGAAAAAACGTTCGATTCTATGTCCTGGGGATTTCTTAAGAAAGCTCTACACTATTTCAATTTTGGTCACGATATTATTCGTTGGTTCACAATACTCAATGAAAGTTATGGCATCTATGCTGAGAAAATGCAAGAATGTTCAAGACTTTTTGAAGTACAAATTAATGCAATATACAGGTGACACGGTCCTCTCTATAGACGGTTCAGAGACCTCTTTAAAATCATCACTGGACCTTCTCAATCAGTTTGCTAAGTATTCTGTTTTGACTCCGGTAATATTGATAAAACTGTTTGTGTATGGATTGGTTCCAAGTTGTGCTGTCGTGATAAACTTTGTTGTGAAAAAGATTTAAAATGGGCAAGTTCCCAGTTCACATCTCTTGGAATTACCTTTTCTGTCAACTTACATGACATAATTCATTTAAACTACGATGCAAAATTGAACAAGGTTAGAAATCCACGTGGTTCATTATCCTTAGGAATCAAAGTAATGACACTTGACCTAAAGTGGTAGGGAGACGGTCTCTTCGAAAACTCTAAATTAAACGATTTGATAAAAAATTGCGATATCTCTTACCAAAAACTTGTAAAACTCTACAGGAAAAACGTCAGTTCCCGGAGTTTTGTCGTTTTTCATACATTTAAAGACAACAGCTGCTTCACTACACGTTATTAATCCCTCGAGTTTTTNTAATGCAATATACAGGTGACACGGTCCTCTCTATAGACGGTTCAGAGACCTCTTTAAAATCATCACTGGACCTTCTCAATCAGTTTGCTAAGTATTCTGTTTTGACTCCGGTAATATTGATAAAACTGTTTGTGTATGGATTGGTTCCAAGTTGTGCTGTCGTGATAAACTTTGTTGTGAAAAAGATTTAAAATGGGCAAGTTCCCAGTTCACATCTCTTGGAATTACCTTTTCTGTCAACTTACATGACATAATTCATTTAAGCTACGATGCAAAATTGAACAAGGTTAGAAATCCACGTGGTTCATTATCCTTAGGAATCAAAGTAATGACACTTGACCTAAAGTGGTAGGGAGACGGTCTCTTCGAAAACTCTAAATTAAAAGATTTGATAAAAAATTGCGATATCTCTTACCAAAAACTTGTAAAACTCTACAGGAAAAACGCCAGTTCCCGGAGTTTTGTCGTTTTTCATACATTTAAAGACAGCAGCTGCTTCACTACACGTTATTAATCCCTCGAGTTTTTCTTTAACGTCAGCGCCTAGTTTCGGTATACTTTCTAGAGACAACAGGTCATTTTCTTTGGCTGCATATAAATTTCCATACAATTTTCAGTAGCACACAGTATATCTTTTTGGTTTGTCAAGCTTCGTCGGGCCTCGTCTACAAGTTTGTGAAATTTTTGTTAATGTAATTGCGTTTTTCTAAGTTACTGAAATATTTGGACGATTTTTCACCATATTCGACCCATTTTGCCCGAGATCTCGCCATCATGGCCTTCATTTTGCCTTTTCTAATTTCCTCGTAATCTTTCTGCATATCCGAATAAATTTCAAGGAGCAGAGCAGAATTATTGTTGCACATCATTTCACTAAAAAGACTTTTGCTCCTCTAAATTATTTTTATGTCGACATTTTTCCTGAAAGCTGAATAAGACAAAGTGTATTTTTTTATTATTCAATAGAATCATGTCAAGAAGAAGAGAATCGTCTGACAAGTATGAGTCGATATCAGGAGCTAAACGTTCCGTCTTGGAAAAAGTCCACTAGACGCGCTTGCTTGAACCAAGTGCAGTCCCTTGTAGTTGGATTACGTGATTAAATGAGCTATCAGACTGATCACTTTGTTTTCTCGCAACCGCGATTCTCTTGTTCCGGCCCATGAAAACATCACATCACCACTGGATCCTAATAATAGAAACTTCTGATAAAAAAAGAAATGAGTTTCTAAGCTCAAGTCCATTCGCCAACTCGGCGAATGCTTTTGCAGCTTGACAATAAAAATTAAATCCGGGAAACCTACTCCCGTGTCGTCTCACAGTCAACTCGAATGAAGTGGCGCCGCAAATGACATTCTTACTTCGATTCCAAGTCCTAAAATAGCAAGCGAATGTTCTATTTCATGTCCGTCACTCCCCCTGAAACCAAATTGACTGTTTTACCGCAACAAAATGTTCAACTGTGTAGGGGGGGGGGGGGAAGATCTCNTGCCGTAACCCGGGGGGAGGGGAGTCCCTACCAATTTTTTTTTAATGAAATCAGTACCCATGTGACCGGCATACCCCGCCGCAACCCGGGGATAGGGAGAAAGTGTTTGAATATTAATTTTTGAAAAAGGCTATAAGTGTTCAAGATGTTTTAGCCATTTTGGCTAATACCTTTAAAAGTCTAGCGCGAGCCTAGAATTTCTTGCAAACACCTGAATAGATACTACACCCTTCTGTCTCAAAAATTCAAAGAATCCTTTCTCTTAGCCCTTTGCAGTTTAAAGTTAAGATACCAACCAAATTTAGACGAAAGACACGACCATTCGGGTCCACACTTAAAATACTGGGGCCCGCTCCAAGAAACTGATTTAAGTTCATTTTTACTTAAGTCTAACATTTGGCTCAACTTCCGAACTTTGAAACTTCGCCATCCAGTAAGATAGTCAAAATTAAGACAAAACTTAAATTAAAAATTTAAGTCAAACTTGAGTACTCTTTCTTGAAACAGACTTGAGACAATTTTAATTTTTGTTTTAAAATTGACGGAAATTTAAGATTTGTTTTAGCAAAGTCAGTTTCAGTGGCGGATCTAGGATACCATAAAGGGGGGCCCAACATGTTGCCTCGGGGAATTNCAGGACTATTTTGGTGGCGCCCGAAAGAAAGCAAGGTAAGGTATAGTAGATGTCACGATTTAGCTTTATAATGTTTATGTTTTTTTACCTTGCTCATCAAAATGTCTACGAGGCAGACGTATCCCTGCCGTAACCCGGGGGGAGGGGAGTCCCTACCAATTTTTTTTTAATGAAATCAGTACCCATGTGACCGGCATACCCCGCCGCAACCCGGGGATAGGGAGAAAGTGTTTGAATATTAATTTTTGAAAAAGGCTAGAAGTGTTCAAGATGTTTTAGCCATTTTGGCTAATACCTTTAAAAGTCTAGCGCGAGCCTAGAATTTCTTGCAAACACCTGAATAGATACTACACCCTTCTGTCTCAAAAATTCAAAGAATCCTTTCTCTTAGCCCTTCGCAGTTTAAAGTTAAGATACCAACCAAATTTAGACGAAAGACACGACCATTCGGGTCCACACTTAAAATACTGGGGCCCGTTCCAAGAAACTGATTTAAGTTCATTTTTACTTAAGTCTAACATTTGGCTCAACTTCCGAACTTTGAAACTTCGCCATCCAGTAAGATAGTCAAAATTAAGACAAAACTTAAATTAAAAATTTAAGTCAAACTTGAGTACTCTTTCTTGAAACAGACTTGAGACAATTTTAATTTTTGTTTTAAAATTGACGGAAATTTAAGATTTGTTTTAGCAAAGTCAGTTTCAGTGGCGGATCTAGGATACCATAAAGGGGGGCCCAACATGTTGCCTCGGGGAATTAGGCAATGCGCGCGAAAGTTGCGAAGTTGCGGGGGTCGGGTGGACCTTCTGTTTAGAAAACGTATCTGTAAACTAAAAAAAAACGGGAACACGATTCCACCTCCATATGGGGTCTAAGACCTCCTCATCCCCTACCGGTCCTAGTTACAGAGGCAGTTAACTTGTCTCTAGTGTCTTTCTTAAGATAGTTGATTTAAACTCTTCTTTATTTCCTCACATGAACTCGGCTCGTAAGTTCCGTAAAACCATATTGTGCACATCTGGGTGTGAGTAACGCCACCAGCAAAATTTTAGTTGGAACGTCTAGTGTTTACACACACCGATTTTTACCATGCGAAAGAGTATAGTGTGCACACAGGGGCTTAGACAACTCAGGGATGGATAAAAGATTACACCAAATCACAATGCAAAGAAATTATATTTTCATCTTGAGCTCTCCCGTCAATTTTTTCCAGGTGATTTACTTGGGGTTTACAGACGCTGGCGGTGCCGTTTTTGTTTTGCTGGCGACGTGCTTTTTTATTTTTTGGTCCTGTTCCAAGGGGTGGTGGTTAAACCCCCGAATTCCCTACCCGTAGATCCGCCACTGCGAAGGGAGGCAGACAAAATTTTATATAGATCGAGCTAAAAACAGAGTTGATTTAAAGTGTAGCAGCTACAAGACATACGGACCAAACAGCCAGAAATGTGAAATTGTTAAAAAAAATGGCACAGACAGCCATCAAAAAGATGGAAGTGTAAAGAACTCCAACACTACTGGTGTTTTATAATCATAAAAATAGGAAAAAGTCCCTAAACAATTCCAAGAACATTATTTATATTGAATACCGCTATAAAGAAATTATTGTTGATGAAGACGGAATCATTCATAGGAAACTTACCCCAGTCCACTAGACTGACGGTGATAAGTCTATAATTTTTGATGAAGTTTGGTAGTATACTAATTGGAAATCGTAAAGAAAGGTTTTCAGGTAACTACCTACCACTGGAATGGACCAGAATTCACGTTAACACGAATGAAATTTAAAAGTTTCTTTGAAGGAAGCCCCCAAACTTTCCGTGTTCTTCCCCATTTCACATGATCTCGCCTCTTCCGGTTGTACATCAATTATCTGCACATATTCGGGAATCACCTGAAAACCCATACTGTATATTACGAACTCGAAAAAAATTTTTGTTTGCATTTTTACGTTAAAACAACCCATTGTTAACCAAAAACGAACTGACTCACTGCGTACTTGTAGTTGCCAGTAACTTACTGGTTCCTAGATCTAACAGTCCAAATGGTAATCTTAGTGACATGCAAGACTTCATTGGTTTCTGATTTACATGTTTATATAGAACCAAAATGTGACTGATATCATAGAGGATTTTTAAGAACTAGAAACCAAGCTTGTTAGAAATCGATGATGTTTTAGTGAACTTAGATTCTAGGCGAGCTGAAGTTCTTGAAAAACTCTCAGTAACCTGACTCCCAAACTAAAAAGATGTGCGGAACAGGATTTTTGGCTCATCTGAAACATTGAACTATCTATAAAATTGGTGTTTTGGAGAATTTTGTAGTAGGAATTCAACCAGCTCTATATCATCTAAGAAGGATGTAGTCACCAGAAATGATCCTCGGCTACCCGGCCGTGTTTTGAAAAGTGTACCATTTACATCGACAGTAGTCTTTAAAAGCATGGGAATAATGAAATATAATAAATTTTCCCTAACCTTGACCCATTAAAATGAAATTTGTTTTTATGGTTCACTCTATATTCTTCAA
This sequence comes from Phoronis australis, assembly GCA_002633005.1. Lineage (NCBI taxonomy): Eukaryota > Metazoa > Phoronida > Phoronidae > Phoronis > Phoronis australis. The sequence goes on from NMRA01000261.1 coordinate 347,728, forward strand.
AGTAAACGTAACTATAACCAAAAAAACTTTCCGAGACTGTTTCGATTGTGATGATATTTCTTTAAGTGTTTCTCCCCGCAGTATACTATAGCTTTATACCCCCCAAAGTGTAATTGTCAGTACATCTTTTTGACGCCCTAATAATGTAAATTTCATAAAAAGAATCACCCTAAAGGTCAAAATCATACACCTAAATGCCTAAACGCGTGTTAAATGTTAAGGCAAAATGTGAACCTTTCTCGTCAGATTTTGTCAAAACATGGATAACAGTTTCTGGTGGCTACCTCGATCCCGCGGTTTGCCCTTCAAACAACTAAGTCCACCCTCCTATGGCAGGACCTGGGTGCAGAAGTGGTGACGCCCGGTGGTGTGTGGTAATTCAGGACCACGGGTACGGAACATTTTGACGAAGTTGTATTAGTTTGTGCCCCCAGTAAATGCTTACCTTCCTACGGGCCTCGTTTGAACACTTTTATAACATCTCAAAACGCTGCTACAATTTTTAAAAGTGTCATCTCGTTTTCAACTTACTTATAGCAAATTTTGGTTTTCTGATGAATCCTATTTTTAATAGTCCCTCATGCTAAAGTAGAAATTTTTAAAACCAATTCCTAACAGCGTTTTGGAAAACAGTGTATGACGCATAGTAACGAGAAGTTTCATGTTGTTCCAATCAGCCATTTCTGAGATATGACGTTCCGAAGTTCACCAAATTTGTACATTTTCTAAGGTTCCCCATGACCTTAAGCAAAAAGGTCGGTAGCCAGTACAAGTAATTTGTATCTAAAAACAAACGATAGCACGTTTACAGCAACTGAACTTTCCAGATCCCACATTACTGGTAAATGTACGAGTGCACGTGCTAAAACGTCGACAGCTTCGCCGTTATTGGTGCGAATAAACAAAAAAAAAAAATAATTTGCAATGTCAAAGTGCCACAGTTTGCTACAGTGCACAGTGCTATGTGGTTTATGACTCGTGATACGGATCCCTAAGAAGTTTGTGCATGACGTCGTTATTCTATGAACAGTTGGATTCAATTAGGAAATTTTTAGTAGGCTGTTTTACCATTTCTAAAAACAAACATTTTAGCAATGATATTTATTTTAGTAAATGTATGAGGAAACAATTGCATAACAAGTGTAAAATACAAAGCATTGCACATATTATACGACACTGCATGATTAGAAATGCATATCAGTGGCTGAGCTAATCAAAAAGAAAGTACAGACAACATATGACAGTATCTGTTTCAAAGCATAGCTTGCACCTCTTCAACGCCTCCTGGAAGACGGCCTGCATCACCAGATAACAAATATTAATACACTGATTGGCTTGGTGACATGTTATTGTAAATTACATAACTATGTGTAAAATGATCTCCAATGAAACCCTAAAAACGTTTAGAAGATCTGCAATATGTTTGGTGACAAGATACATATTTTAGCAGACTTCTCATAACCTAATTACACATAATCAACGTCTCACTACTGATCACGATCTCTACATAAACTTTGAGATCTGCATTAAGACCACGCCTCATCTATATTACATCTCTCAATAACAAATAAACCCAAAAAATCGTAATTGCATTATTCTCAAATGCATAACATCAAACCTTAATTCACCTACACATGGAGTACTTATTGTATGGAACACGCGCAATTTGATAAAAAATTTCAGTCATTAGATCCACAATCCACAGGTACACATAACATAAAACAAACGGATCTTTTAATGAACAATGACAAAAATGAAAAAAATATTTAATATGATGTGTTGTTCCACAAATAAAACAGACTTTTGTGACAGAAATATTTTTTGTGATGTAAAACTTAACTGAAATAAAAGTTTTTGCATGAATAAAGTCAAAATAATGATAAAAAAGAGACAAAAAAGAGAAAAATTGAAATCAAATAAGAGGAAATTGGAAATATTAGGAAGAAATCCTTTTAAAGGAGGAAAATTCCAATCCCTAAACTAAATAAGTGTGTTTATTTGATGTCTAGTAATTTAGCTGTTAACTTAAAGCATTACCCGGTAGGTCATGAATTACGTAAATATGACCACACTTAAGTCTGAAGATACATTAGGAGCAAGGAAACTGTTTCAAAAACCAAAACAGACCATAAATTTAGTCATTCAACTATTACATGTCACATCAACTGATCTCTTGTCTAATAAAAATAAAAGTCAATGCAAGGGCGAAAAAAACATGACTTTGCACTTAGAGGATAGATCTTATATTCCACCCATGTGAAGTACTGATGCATGAGAGAGCCTGATTGGAAAAAAATCGAAGATCTTTCACCAAATACGCGTGGGTGGGGTCAGATTCAAATAGGCCCATTCTTAGTTAACAAAATTTCCCCCACAGTTGGCATGGTTTGTACAGAGAACAGACACAAAGTGACACCTGATGACAACTTCATAAAACGCAGTAGATAATCAGTCTATGAAAACTGAAAAAAATTACAAATTTTAAAATTGTTACATACTATGCAAAATCAGTGAAGCTTTACCATAAGCATTCATAGGCGATGGTCATTAACATTCATACATTGCAGATGAGGTACTTGCCAATGGATTACAATTAAAAAATCTGGAAAACTGACTAGAAAATTTCACCCGACGTTGCTGAGCCACTCGAGTCCTTCTACAGGACAATAGTGACAGTCGCAAGTACTGCAAAAACAGCGCAGCCCCTCTTGGTGGACAATGATGATAGAGCTCTGAACGGATTCAGGAGAATGTTCCAATGAGTTCACCAGAAACTTTTTAATTATGATTTATTTATGAGTACTCATATACACAATGTAATCAGAAGACTGGAATTCTGTCTCTGGGAGTTTGGTGAAGAGCATCGTCCAAAGTTAAAAGAATCTGAAACAATTAAAGTAAACAGGAAACACACCTAGGAAGAGTACACAGATACCATGGTAACAGCAAAAGCACATCCCCAAATATCAAAGAGCCCTTTCTGATTCTGTGATATTTACCCACAATGCAGTACACAAGCAGGGCACACTGCTGGAAGACTAATCACTACACAGGAAAATTACTTTGACATTCGTCATTTTAGAGCAAGTAATGTTTTACAGTACCGCAATGAGTTGCAAAGCAGATACCAAAAATTATGAAGCTGGGTGGGGCAAGGTATATACCATTCTGTTCATGTCCACCTCAATTTAGAAACATTTTATAGCCAAGACTTTAAAAAAGGACAATATCATAACTCTACCTCCATCAAAGAGGAGAGCTAAATTTAGGACGTGACTGCCACCTATAATAATTGGGAAGAAGCAATTAGTGATGCTAGAGTCAACAAGTGCAATGTACAATAATAAATCCAGTTAAATGATTTATTTGACACTGTGTGATTTCGAAGACCAAAATGAACAACTTCAAACGAAGACTGAACAATTGTTCAAAAAGCTTTCAACATATACTACATAGCACCAGCCAGCTCCATCTCAAACATGGTATTTGTATGCAAAGGCTAGGAAGTATACATTGAAAGGCTAAAACAAAAAACATGGTAAATGAGCATTAAGTCAAGCACGGCCATTTTTAAGTGCTGGTGCTTAAGAAAGTGAACTTACTAAAAAGTGCCTGTGAGCTGGCTGTGACAACCAATAAACAGTGCCAGTCTGTAATGGGCTTATTAGCATAAATGAGAAGAAAATTTAAATATGATTACCATAAATGAAAAGAATAGCGCTGTTGCAGACAGGAAGTGCCATATGTCATGATCGTCATAAAAGTCCATTAGTAAACACGACTTGTTGCCTTCACGAGACTCGGCTGGACTCAGCTGGAACAACAAATTCATAAATAACTTGACGGTTTGATCTTCTAAATACTCCTTATATTTACGGCTGGATTTGAGTTTGTCCAGACAAAGGTAGCTACATTGTACGGATGGTGTTAACTAAACACAGAATCAGGAGACAGGTCAATTTCACCTTTTTAAAAAGTTGACATTAAACAAAACAATTAATGCATAATACTACAGAAACGAAAATACGAAAATTAAATTTTTTTGAAAGTAAAAGAAATAATAGACTACTTAATTCATTAGCTTTCTAAACCACAGGAGTGTTGCATAAAGCTAGAGAACACCGAGGGGGTTGCAAGGAGAGGGAGGGGGGGGAAGGTTAAATCCAATTTCAAAACAGTAATTAATTAAACTTTACTTTGTGCTTGTGGTTGCTGTGTTAACTTTTCACTTTTGATAGCTAAGAGACTCATAATATTATATTGTCGTGATGGATCGTCCAGAGTTGGCAGGCATGCAACTCTGGAGCGTCAGAAAATCACAAGCCCCTCCGCTTGATTACCCTTTGTTGAACTTTAATCTAACAGCCTTAAGAGTTGCCTAAAGAATTAAGATGTTTGAATTCATTTTCCGCCTTGTTGTGGATAAAGCAAAGCCCTCATTTGAATTCCTTAAAAAGATTTGAACATAGCGCTTTTTCCCTACAAAACTTAGCCAAGTTTTGTAGGAGATAGCAGTAATTCAGATCAGCTGATTCGAATGTCTAGCCAAAAGTTCCTAATTGCCACGTTCTGTTACACACACCTGGAAAGGCCTATTCAGATCAGTGATAATAGCATGTCCACGTCTCCAGTGTACACTCCCTGAAGTCCCAAAATTTGCTTCGCAGTCAAAATAGCAATAGCATTGTAGCATCAATACTATCCCACAAAATTTTATAATTTCTCTAAATATCCAAGAGCCTGATGATTTCATTATTTCATTCGGGGGTTGAAATACCCACACAAGCTCAGTCACCACTAGGTGGCAATTGCTCATATCCGAGTCACATGAAGCTATTACACGCGGCGAGTAGGTCTAATGACCATATTGTAGTGGACTAGTAGTGATTAAAGCTAAATATGTTGAATTCTAGTAGCGGCTAGTATTTTAAGTCGCCAATTAGCCTTGCTAGCGGCAGCTTACCAGCCACCCATGGTGACTTTATAGCTAACATGGTAATAATTCTACAGTTTGGGAAAGTAGAAAAATAAGTATTTCACTCATGGTTGCATCTTGTACCAAATTTGACAAATTCACAATATTGCCCATCCCAAATTCACGGGCATTGCCAACATTTTTAACTGACGTGTAGATGATCAGTACTACCTTTTATGAACTTCCAAATTTATTGTCAGACATTATTAGGAGACTGTTCCTAACTGAAGATTTTTTACCATTAGTCTCTGCTACTGCAGTAGCAACAAGCAAAATCACCCGTGTGGCATAGGTTGCTATGGTTACCTGCCAAGAAGTTAGGTGTTGCACAAAGAAGTACAGAGCCGAGGCCCAGACAAGGGTGGCCATCGCTATAAACAAAACTGCTATAGCAGGGATCTTCTCTTTATTTCTTATCTGAAAACAATAATACAAAAAGAGCTGTAATAGGCAACACAAGTACTTGAGTAGTTTACAAACCACAACAAACTAATTCTTGAGCTAATTTGCACAAAACTAATTGTCTAAACTGAAGTTTAGATTTTTAAAAGGCCAATTAGTTTGATACATAATCAAAATTATGACAGCTCCAGTCTAAACCAATGCTATACACATGTCCAAAAGTTTCATTTTAACTCAAGATAGCATTAGTGGCAACAAAACACACCAGAAAGGTGAACAATACAAACTATCAATCACACATGCATTAGAGAGAAAATGAACAGCAAAAAGCTGGCGAGAGTCAAGGCCAGAGGTGTGACTTTGTAAATGCAGTAATTGTTATTCAAAGAAAGGAAGGCTTTCGATTCAAGCTTTGCTAAAGAACCTCCATAAGAGATGACAGGCCTACCACAGAATTGGTGTCGATAGTGAGGTGGTAAGGATCTATGCAGGAACTTTAGTGCGTCACGTTCATGAACTAAATTTGGCAAAATGCATCATAACTTGCAAATGGCAATATCCATAAGACGTATGTAGCCTGTCAGCGAGCATTAATGATAAGCAACACAACGACCACTTTGCCTTGGAGTTTTTTGTTAGTTTCGTTACTAGCACAAAAAATCAGTTAAAAATGGCATTTAAATGAAAAAATCCACCTTCAGTTAGTAGTTTTCTTTTATTGACATGATGAGTTCAACATGACCTCAGGTCATCATTCAAGTTGGTCTATCTTGTTTTGGTATCCTTCCACAGAAACAAAACTAAATTACAAAATAACTAAGAGCTTTCATGACAAGCTCTTCAATTGCTGTTTTCATATTATTTTATATTTCACCTTTTACAGTTTTCCCACTATATCCAAATTAGTTATGGCAGGGAGTGACAAAATGAATTAGTGGGAAATTAAAAAGTCACTTTGTGAGGGATTTGAACTCAAATTTGCAAGCAGACGTTACTACGAAGCCATGGTATGCCCACTACAAGCAATTTTAACAAGAGCGACGCAGAGCGTTGAAATGCGCCCACAATTGCACCGCATACGGTATCCTTCTAGGGTTGTTTATTGGTATCATAAAGTGGCCAGTAGAGGGCATATATCTAGTATGTTGTACTTTGCAAAATAGAAAGGCATGGTCATCGTCTGTTGTTAACATCATATAAATACATCTATTAAATTTCGTAAAGATCCTACGAACGGTTTAGGAGATACAGCCATAGGAGCAAAAAAACAAAACTGCCACTAGGAGGCGCCACAGTAGTCCAAATCGTCTGAAAATCATTGTCAGCTGTCCTCTTTATAGAAAGCACATACATGCCAATTTTCACAATCATCCTTTGAGCGGTTTGGTTGATAGAGGGGTGGACGCAAAAATACAGACTCGAAAACAGTAAAAATGGCCACTAGGTGGCGCAAACTATGTCGAATCCATCTGAAAATGGGTGGATAGCGTCATCTCACTAATAGGTGCCTACATACCAAATTTCATGAAAATCCATTCAGGACTTTTGAAGATACAATGGTAAGCGTAAAAAACTAAAATTGCCACTAGGGGGCACACCGGTAGTCGGATCCATCCAAAAGTCGTCACCTTCCGTTGTTAACATCATGTAAATATACTTGCACAATTTCGTAAAGATCCTGCGAACGGTTTAGGAGATACAGCCATAGGCGCAAAAAAAAAACAAAACTGCCACTAGGAAGCGCCACAGTAGTCGAAATCGTCGGAAAATCACCGTCAACCGTCCTCTAATAGTAAGCATATACATGCCAATTTTCACAATCATCCTTTGAGCGGTTTGGTTGATAAGGGGTAGACGCACAAAAACAGACTCGAAAACACTAAAAATGGCCACTAGGTGGCGCAAACTATGTCGAATCCATATGAAAACGGGAGGATAGCGTCACCTCACTAATAGGTGCCTACATACCAAATTTCATGAAAATCCGTTCAGGACTTTTGAAGATACAAAGGTAAGCATAAAAAACTAAAATTGCCATTAGGGGGCACACCGGTAGTCGGATCCGTCCGAAAGTTCGCACATGCTGTCCCATTCATGAATGGAACATATGTGCCAAATTTCATGAACGTATGTCAAAGGGTTTTGGAGATAAAGCAGCAGACGGCGGACGGACGCTGCCCGGACGGACGGAGATGACGGCATAATGCGTCCACATATAAATATGTGGGCGCATAAAAAGTATGTAAAACAAGTAGTACACAGGGATAGGTATCAATTGAGTGCAATAATTCACAACACAAAAAGGATCTCTTAAACGACATTTTAGCTATTAAACGAAACAAGCAAGCACCATTTGTGGGCCTTATCTTTTTCATTTGGCTCAAAACATTACAGTAATCAAGGTGAATGGCTTCCATGTTGTGGGAGAATAGCCATAAGTTGAAAAACAATTAATATTAGGAACACCAATTTATTGTATTAAAATCTCCATGTATTCTAGATGAAAACAAAGATTGTGAAAGATTGCACTATTGGAGAAACAAAATCAGTTGCTTATAAAGACATGCCACCTGGTGTCTATTATGCACACTAGTAGTCATGCAGCATGTACAGACCTTCATAAGGATGTAGAAACTAGTGTAGAGGACTAAGTTGAACATGAATATAGCCAGTATGAAGGAAGACACATCCTTGGGCTGCATGATACAACCCACAATCACACTGAAATCAGCAGTGAACACTGACATCTTGTTACCATGGAAACCTCTAAGTACCATACACATAACAAAAAAAAGAACATTTTGTGAAAAGCATGAAACAGAACGCATAGTTCCTTTAATTTAAGAAGACATGCACCCAGCTGTTTTCACACACATCAGACAAAGCATTTAAAGGAAAGAAATTAAGTACACGGTTACAGATGGATATCATATGAGGGCAATTAAGGGAGGAAATATGGTGATGCCTAAGTGACATGTTGCATTGATCACAGCATTCCCAAGGCAAAAGTTACGTATATCCTGCAGGTGAGCTCAGGTGTCCAATTAAGGTAATTGCCAACCTTCGTGGAATTTTTACAAAAAATCTAATTTTCACAAATTAGAATGTAAAATCGTACCTCTATTTATCATTGCTACCCATAACATTGCTTTAAACATATTATATGTGAGCCAAATGTGCTAGTTGTTTGGAGCAACTTTGATTGAATCCACTTCCGTCGCAAACTTTTATCTGTCACTTTCAGACATTTTGACTTTTGATGCATAGCGGTTCTGAACATAACTTTCACTTCAAAGCACCAGTTGATTTTCATACAATGTTGCACAATTATTGTTGGTCTATCGCTGAAGGCACAGCATCTCAGCTTTTTGATTGTCCTTTGAACAACAGTGATATCGGCTGTTAGGAATGAAGACATGCAATAACTTCTTTAAAACGGGATTTTGATGGCTGTTAGTTTTTATTTACTCCCAAACAACAGAAATGAGACATGATTGCTTGGTAGTTGGCAATAAAATATATAGCTTAAACATGAAGTTGGCCACAGTTAAGGTTTTTCAGAACTCGCGTTCAATAGAAAGCAAAAAGGGCATTCACAAGAATAGCAGTCACATTGACTACTAACAATTGTGTGAACAGTTAAGGCACAGAATGTAAAATAAAGATTTTCCAGTCACCAAGGATGCAACTTGGCGGTTAAGAAGTTCTTTTATGAAGCGGGAACTTAAGGTTGATTATTACCTTAACTATAGCTGAGCGTCAACTCATTAACATACCTTCATGAATATGTAGCAGAGCATGTAGAGAAGTAGATTCATGATGAAAATGGCCAAGATGAAGGATGACACATCTCTAGGCTGTGTTATAGCTCCATATAAAGCGCTACAACAAATTGGAAACAAAAAGGTAAAAAGCTGCATTTTACCTTGCACAGCTGGCAAAAAAAAGAAAATGGAGGGACATGGATTTTACTTTTTTATATCTTATAAATTAATGGTTAATAAAAATCTGATGGCTAAAAAACAAAAATTAAATGTAGGCCTTTTATCCCCAAAAATCGGTCTCATAATATTCTTTACCATGATAGGATCTTACTTCCGTTACCAACTGAAGTCCCAAGAAATGTGCGCAATTTTTGAATTTGCAATTTTATCAACCCCAATGTAACTTAAAACCATTTCTCTGAGTCTCTGATGGTTTCGATGTTCTTGTTGGCAATGAAAATAATCACAACATGGTAAGTAAAATTATGAGACCAATTTTGCAAGAGTAAAAGGCCTCATTGGATATTCGTTTTTTAGCCAGCAAAACGGGGCAAAAAGCAACATTAACTGAAAATAAAAGAAAAAAAACAAAGCAAATAAACGACTTCTATTCATTATCACAATCTCATCAATTTAGGACGCAATACAGCCAGCAAGAGAACTATTATATTTAAAGTTTTCCAGATAATTAGACCCGAAATCCATGTTACGCAAGTCATTTTTTTAAAGATTTATACTATAGCCACCATCAGACAGTGAGTCTGAGTAATTGTGGCCATTCATAACAATGTTAGGTGCTTTTTAAAAATGAAGAAATACCAATTTTGGCAACGAGTGAGATTTAACATAATGTGAAAGAAACAAACCAACCAAAATTTCATGAATTTAGAAGGCAGAGAGGAAAACACAGTGCACCCAGACAGAAGTGACGACACTTAATATCAGGCCAATATTAACTGAATTCTAGTCTGCACTTCACTCATTTTGAAACCTGCGCCTCAAAGTTGGCATCAGGTAACTTTCTTTTTGAAGATGTGGGCATTTTAAAAAGCATTGCATCACAGGATTAATTGTCACAGAAACAAGGACCGAAACCTATTGTTTTTTAACTTAAAGTTGTTGAACCCGAGTTGTTTAAATAAGGTAACTAAAATTCCAAATTAAACCAATATCTGTATATTATACATCAAAATGAATCAAGATTTAGCATTCTCCAACTGCAATGGCGAAAGATTTGTCAGGGAACCCTGTGATTATTGTTAGAGAACGCAGTAACACACAGCTTGGGGAAATTTTTTGAACTCGCATTAAAGATGCTTCATTTTGATGCATAAGATAGGAAAAAATCATTTTAAGTTAAATTTCACGCGTCCTATTCGTCAAGTTCGTGTCCAGCAACATTAATTATGTGTCAATTCGTGTTTATGAACTGTGAATTATTAAAACTGCAAAAGGATAAGTAAGGAGTGAAAAGTGGAAAGTTAAAGAGATTGGCACAAAATAAGATTGCTAGAAATGGTAAATACACAACATCGCAGCAATTGTACAGCCAATAAAGAATGACCCAAAAAGAAATGTTAACTAAAATTACTGTGAAAAGACAGCGATGAAGTATGACCCAACCTGGCACGTTAACTTTACTAAGTAATGACAGCAATGAACAATGACCCAACCGACAAAATAACTTTATGAAACGACAGCAATGAAGACAGACACAGCAAGACATTTCAGGTTTACTTTGAAACTAACGTAGATAACCTTGAATAAACTGATGTCAGTCACACAATCACATATTTCTCAATTTACATTATATTTTTCAGGGCTTGACATAAGTGAGTAAATGGTCGAAAGTACGAGTGGAAACGGTAAAACACGAGTAGAAAATTGGCCTCACTTGTACAGGTGCCAAGATGACATGGGCGTGTGTTTTTGGTCTCCACTGTTTAGGAGCGCCAATCCGGGAATATCAGTGGCAACTATGCAGTCACTCATGTTTTCAAGCAGACATTTTTGCCTGTATCGAGCACTGTTTTTCGTCTTTTTACAATAAATTGAGTAATGCATTTAGTTGGCACAAAATTCCAAAATTGCATTAAAAACCACTGTGTACCAACTTTCTTTATAAAAAACTTGTGATTTAGATCACCTGCTGTAGTTATACAACTGAACTCAACATATCATTCACAAAGATAAAAAGTGACATCTGCATAACGACAAATGGCCTTGGCCTTGATATAATCTTAGGGACTTTTGGAATTTTGACTGTCCGCAGGAGGTGACTTGGCTACTCAGACGGTCTACAATGACGAAATTGCTTTGGGGTTTGAAAGTAACTGACAATTTTCTATTAATTGCTTGGTTAAGTTCAATGATTTGGCTTGACCCAACTATAAATTGCAGGCACCAAAAGCTATATGGCTGCACCGCTTATTAAACTACTTCTGAGACTTTAGGGGGGGTTAGTTGACCCCTTGTTAAAGTAAACAAAGTTTAACAAAGGCTTTATGATCATGGCTAATTAAAAAAATGATTTATTACACCCTGTTGAATTTGAATAACTGTGCCCCAATTGGCAGGTACATATCAGATTTAACAAATACAAACAGCGGTAACATAAATTATGTCGTAGCTAATACTATACAGTAAAGTGATTGAGTAAGACAAACACTTACAGTGTCCAGTTGGCAGCATTGCCAATGATGAGCAGAATCATGCGGTCCTAAAAATACAGCAACACGATTGGTCAGAAAAAGGTCAGAACAAAGTTCAAGGAAGTCTATGTGAATTTCTATCAACTGTCAGATCTTTAAACAACACAGAGTTTAAGATCAATGCAGCAATCAAGTAAAAATGGAAACAAAACTTATGAATAAATGTACACAATACTGAATACTTTCTTAAGAAAAATTAAATTGGTGTATCTCTTTAAATAAAGGGACTAAGAACACGTTCCCTCTATTGATACTTAACTCAACTTTTTATAGTCACTTACCATGTACATGGGCCTGCTGCAACACTCAGTTCTCATCAAGTTGTAGGTTCTCTTAAAAATATTGCGATCTGCAAATTTTAAAAAAACGTTGATAACGACGGTGTGTGATACTTTCAAATAAATTCGTCAACTATTCGACAAAAATTTAATGACGCGTGTCACTTTGACATTTTGTTTCTACTTGGCAAAACAGCTTTTGTTAAAGGAACAATATTGGTGAGAAAAGTGATTTTCAGCACGGGATTGAACCTGGACCCATGGGGTCCCAAACACGGAATTGAACCTGGACCCATGGGGTCCCAAACACGGAATTGAACCTGGACCCATGGGGTCCCAAGCACGGGATTGAACCTGGACCCATGGGGTCCCAAGCATGGGATTGAACCTGGACCCATGGGCAACAACGGTCATTCTACCGTGACAAATGATATAAATGAATAGCTTCTGATCTGAAACTCATTTAAAATTTTCTCCCATCCTTGTGGAGCCCCATCTGACTCTTACTGGGGATTAGCAACAGAGGGCGATGCAATTTTTGCAGGAATCAGCCACACAGCTGACATTCCCCAGCAGCTTCCAAAATGATCATGGAAGAACATTTTAATTGAGATTGCAAAACTTATTTGAATAATATTTTATCACATTCGGTTCTTTAATTTTTGCTTGATCATTTCATTGTGCTGAACATTTTCACATTACGCCACGTCATAAAACAAATTCAACCAAACAGCACATTCGCATCAGAAGGAAAATAGGATAGACATTTGAAATTCTTGATGTCATAAAACAGGCCCCAGATCTGCCTTCTTATCTGACAGCATGTAAATGAACGCCAAGCAATGCATGTTACCATGATTACCACGAAAGGACAGTGTGTTAAAAGTTTCTATCTCAATCTACACAATGAAATTCAGCATCACAATAGTTCAACGCATTCGTGTCTGATTCAGCATCATATTCATACCTTACCTATGTGCCAACGACCCATGTAGTAAATCTGTACTGTAAGCAGTAAACAGATGGAGATATGGAGTAATGCCAAAATTACCCAGAAGGCAATAGAGCCATGGCCATACACCTGGAAAAAAAACAACATACCATACATACTCGTTAGCTGATGAAGGGAAATACAGAACATAGAGAAAGTACAAGCTTGAAGATTATTCAGTAGGAAAGCTAAAGATGGTTGGTTTTCAATGTTTTTCTTTTCGGGAACTTCTTCCCATCCAGTAACAGACGCAGAATATTGAAAACCAGTTTCCCCCTACTGAATAACAGGCATCAAATTGGTTCTCAAAACCTGGGACTCCTGTAAGTGACTAATTGGTATTATATAACTTCCATTATATGTTTTGCAGTTATTTGTTTTTCACCACTGATCCAGTGTGTGTTCATCACAACTCAGCTTTCGTATCCCATGCTCAAAATCATATTTGTGTGAGCTGGTAGTTACGTGGGAGCCTTAACAATTTATTTAGGAGACTAGTCTTGCTAGTTGGATGTTTAATCACCTTAAATGGCCTATCTTGAGCATTAGTGACACAAAATGTTCAAGGCTTACAGCATTCAGGCTACGGACTTAGATTAGCATGCAGATAATGGGGGCCAGACCAAAGAGGATAAATTGATGTTCTGTTGCTCTAGATTTGATTCATTTGTTGTCAGTTGTAACTCTGTTGACAGTTGTACAGATGTAGTTTGCAGAGTATAGTCTTGGTGCATCAGCACTAGAAAGGTTAAATATGTTATCAGTTTGGTCGAGTTTTACTGCAAGTTCAATCCTCATATCTTTTGCTGAATATGTTAATGGGTTGGAATTTTTGTACTGTATTATATAATTTGTATAAATATATCTTTTTTAGTGAGACGTGGAAATATGTTGGAAATAATTTATCCCGTTCAAGCCGCCATCTTTTTGATCACATCACATGACCTAGTGAACAGGAAAAACTATTTCCAACATATTTCCACGCCGCACTGAAAAAGATATATTTATACACACAATGGAGATCATGGGTAAGATGCCAACTAATAACTAAAGTCCGATTCACGGTTAGTAGACGCTCCTGGGTTCGAGTCCCTGTCGGGGGCAGAAATCTTTTCGGACTTACATTAATTAGGTCACGTGATGTGATCAAAAATATGGTGAGATGAACGGGATAAACTATTTCCAACATGTATTAATGTTGTTATGTTGTATATCATTTTGTGTGGGACAACAGCAAGATACTTTTTGTTTCAGATATCTGTTGTCATTAATGTCATTACAGTCAACACATTAATAAGATGCATCATAACTGTGCACCTCCTGTGCTTCTTACTATTGCACAAATACAAACGTCTTAACAAGAGAGTAAGGTAGTGTACGCAAAATTAAAGCTATAAAACTGACATTCAATATCTTGTGACGACATGACCCACCAACACCTATAATTTATCACTTTATACAACTGGAAGAATAAGTATACATACCACACCGATAACACCAAAGAAAATGATCCAGGCCAAGAAAAAATACGAAGAATGAGCCGTGGGGTTGACATCTGGGTGACGAGTTTGGTAAATCTTTAGCATGCACAGTCCAGCAATGATGTACATAAAAGCCGTGTCTGCAGTAGAAATACACAGTTTGGTTGAACTAGGCTGACCACGCCAAGGGTCAAGATTACAGCACAGTTTACAAAGATGTTGTCAAACGGGCAGCAGCCACACGCCTAAGGGATAGCAAAACGGTGCTTTTGGATAACTGTAATGTATACACCGTCTGCCTGGGCAGCATTTTTACTGCCTTCCAGGTATCCGGGCACCATCTCCCAGATCCCGCCCCTTAAAATATTAGAGAGTTTTGCTGTATTACATAGAGATTTACGTTAAACCACTAGTACTGTAAAATTTCTTCCACTCCAAAACAAGAGCAATGTGAAGAGTTTAAATACAGCCATGACAGTACCACAAATGCTACGCTTCTAGAGATGTTTATAGAAATGGTCACCAAATGACACACAATGCATTGAACATGCCTGTCTCCATATGAAAACCTATTTACCAAATTTCACGAAAATCCAGGAATGTAAAAAAAGTAAAATTGCCACTAAGGGGCAAAGTGGTAGACAAATACTCTGAAACTTATCATCATCATTCGTCCTTAGCACCATACAAACACATCTGCCAAATCTCATGAAAGATCGTGCAAGGGCTTTAGGAGATATCGCAGTCATAGGACTGAACAAAAAACGTGCTGCATTGTGTTCTAAAGAGGACGGAAATTGCAACGTCACTATACTGAGCTAGTCCACGATATTTCATCAACTTGGTCTTACCAATTCAGTATGGGAAATAATAGTTAATATGCTAAAAAGTTTTTATTGAAAAATCACTAGTTAAACTCTGGTTTAAAAAGCAAATGCCGCGACAAATGTGTGCAAGTGAACAGCCCTATGTCATAGTGTTTGGCTCCACTTCTGAGCAGTTGCTAGGGGCCCTACTAAGCTTTACCATAAATTTATAGGCTTGTCCCAGACTGAACTTAGAGCATTTTAGTATATTACCACAAAAGAACAGTTTTAAGAAGTGAAAAAACTCTCACTATCATGACAAATGCCCGAACCACTCCCCAGTCTACAGAACATCATGAGAGCTATAGCTGCTTTATCTATTTGAATCGCAAGACACACACGAGGTGTGACAAAATCAGTTAGACCTAGCCAATGCTCTGCTCTCAAACAGAGCTGAAGGTGCACAGGAGGGCTCTTCACCACTTGGTGAAATGGATATAAACCAAAAGAATGTGAGAGAAATACTTGTTCAGTGCGTTAATACTAACCAAATCAAATTCCCTTGACACGTTCAGAAAATCGCAAATGGTTTTACTGGTTATATTTTGCTTCTTTTTAACTAGCTACAACAAATCAAGGCATCTTCTACCCTTAATTTCTGACATAACGACATCATGAATGCCAGCCACTGAGCCCAGTGAATGCTTTAGTTCAAGAGTTCACAGGTAGGTTAAAAAATTAATGCAAATGGCAGAGTGACAAGCAAAAAGTAAAAAGTTGAATCTTGGAGTGAATAAGTTCTGTTGAAGCGCTTGATTTCCGTTATATTCGCTGTATTATTTCCTAAGATAAATGAGTTCACGCGATCGCACTTTTGATGCGTGCTGGTTTTGATTGCAATTTGAGTGTGATGTGTACGAAACTTGATTCAACACTTTCACTATGCGGACTTCCAACCCTATTAAAGGGTTGGTTTACCGACTACATTTAAACCCTGCAACAACCAGAACAACATCGCCTAGCTGAAGTGGCAACTCCACTAAAAGACTGGCAGCGAATAGCCACAGGTTTATCACTAAGCTATTCAAAGCATATAAAGAGGATAGTGATGTTTTTGTCATGAACATCTTCACACCAACAGCACTGTGTGGAAATAAAAAACACGCACCAAACTGAAAGTTGGAATAACTGGGGCAGACGTGGTAGCAGGCACTGAGTACACCCTCCATGATGAGGGCCAGTCCCATGGCATAGAACAGTCCAAAGTGTTGAGGGATACCAAACTTCTGGAATGATAACAACAATATATCACTACACCTCATCATTAAAACTCCTTCCGCTTCATCTTAGATGCAAAGTCCATAGAGCGAATTTTTACGCAAACTCATTGCATCCAAACTTTGTTCTCAAATGACGCTTCGTTAACACATCAAAAATGCAAACAGAATTTAAAAGATCCAAGCAAGCACATGGTTTCAAGTCTGGTTTTGAATTTCTGAAGGTTCACAAACAAAATGGGCAGTACATATGGACGGCAAAATATTGTCACAAATATTCACACCACAACAATCCACTTGCGAGTTTCTAAACTTAGCAGAACAGTGGGACAAAATCTCCAAATTGTTACATAACCTCACACCATGACGCCAAGGGAAAAGGGACAAAATTCCTCCTTGCTTTCTATCTCGTCTGGAAAAATATCAATTAGCAGACGGCACTTCTGGTGAAAGGTGGTGGCATTATTAACAATTGTATTCACACCATGCATCACACTTACTTTTTCCAGTTCTGGATTCCGGGCGATGTCCGACTTATTTTTGTAATCTCTGCAAAATTTAACAAAATCATATTTCAACAATGACAGACCTATCCACAAGTGTATTTAAGGAAAAT
The DNA here is from genome assembly GCA_002633005.1 of Phoronis australis. Taxonomy (NCBI): domain Eukaryota; kingdom Metazoa; phylum Phoronida; family Phoronidae; genus Phoronis; species Phoronis australis. The sequence continues at coordinate 365,029 of NMRA01000261.1, forward strand.
CTGTGGTGTCTTCCCATTCACAACTCTGACAAGTAACATGCATGATAGTTGTTTGGCTTTACTTCTTTCAGCAGCTTTTGGCAATATGTGGCCACTACTGCAGAAGCGAGTCACTGTGCAGCCGTTGTTCACATGAATCCTGCCACCTGTACACATATCATACATCCACTGATATACAACTAATTTACACCTACTTAGCATACAACATGGAGCAAATAGAATCTTATTTTTTCTAATTTCGTAACAAAAAATTTCTACTTTTTCTGGTACCACTATCATGGTTCAGAATTCTAACTTGTGTCTGCACATTAGCGCTACCTATTGGCTGAGGGTTGAGTACTCGACATAGTTTTTAGTTAAAACTTATCTGGATTTTGACAGTTGCGCGTTTGGTAATTTTTTTGGAATAATTGCACAAATCACTTAAGTCTTAAAAGATTAGTCTATTCTTCGAAAAATGTCAATGAATTTTAGCAATTTTTCATACTTTTGTCAAGACCTACCTGTAGAACTACAGCAATTAAAAAGAAACTTGTGAAACTTCATATGACAAATAACAAGTTATAATAGTGCTCACCTTCTGTAGGTGATGAGCAAGAACAGTATACCAAGCATGATATATCCAACATTACTGAATACATTGTTAAAGGCGCTTAGCAAGCCAAGGGGTCGTGCACAGAAGAAGTTGTAGTAACATAAGTCTTCGTTACCCGTCTGGTTCAACACCTGAAATTGATAGGTATGGCTGTAAAGATACTGATTACCTTGATATCAATACTCAATAATCAATAAATAATCGTCTTAAGAGTACAAAGAGTAGGTAATTGGCTAGATCATGAGATACCATTAGTATTAATGAAAATATCATGAGATGCCATTAGCATTAATGAAAGAGACACATGAGTTGGCCAATACAACACCAGGGGGAGTGCATCTTCTAGCATAGGATAACTGCCAGGCAAGAAATCAAATAAGACACAAAAGATGTACTTGAAGGGAGCTTCAACAAAAAGTCACTTTTTTTAGTTTTGATGCAGTTACATCACCTTGTGTTTGCGAATAATTCGCAAAGGAACCATTTTGCAGGGAATTCAATCTGAAAAGCAGTTTCATATGAAAGGTGGCATTGAAAACTCACTCACGTGGGCGGCAAGTTTAATATACTCTGTTTAGGTCACACCAGAACCACACTGTATTGCCATCTTTTCAATGTTTCTTCACTGTACAAAATAATTGCGAAGATAAAATGACTGTGCTTGCTACACAATGAGCTGCATTCTTAAAAAGCCATCTTTAGCTATTAGGTACGTTACCGACTGATAAGTTAAGACCAACTGAACCACTGGAAGACCATAAAATATAGCAATGGTGACCAGGTTCCTGAAACGACAAAAAGGTAAACACTGAAATTATCTGGCATCTGCTTCATGACAAGTGACTTAGAAACTTGGTCTTATGCTCCACATAACTATTTATGAAAAATAATTTTAATTATTTAAAAATCTCACTTGAACAAAAGTATAAATCTCTAAAAAAATACCCACAACTGCATTACTGACTATAAACTGTACAAACTATTTCTTAGCTGTGATGTGCCAACAATTTCATGACTAAACCTTCATTCACTAATTGTGAAGTGGGAGTAAGTCTAGAATCTTGCAATCTAACACAAGATGGCACTAGTGTTCATGAGGAGAAGCTCATGACCCTACTAACACACTCTAGTAAGATGGCTGCCGCTGAAAATGAATCGCTGGCTACCAAAGAATGTTAAATCAATGAAGGAAAAAGCAAGTGAACACCTGTTATACTCATAAAACACCCACCTTGTTTCTTCAGATTTCATTGCTTGGTAAAAATTTCCAATGACAATCAAAACTGATTGAGCAACATATTTAAATTTAAGTATAATTCATAACTTACTAATTATGCAAAAACTTCCCTCATCAATGACCTTTACAACAGACAAGTCAAACTTCAGTAAAAATTCATAAATTTTGAACAAAAATAATTGTTAAAATTGTCAGTCTTCTTTTTTCAAAAGCTTCTTTCACAATTGCAAGTGCTAACAATTCACCAGTGATGTTTGTTCACATGTTGTTTATTACTAAACAGTAAACAACATGTAAATAAGAGACAGGATTTTCTCAAGTGTAATCAGAAATTCAACAACTTACAATTTTACTCATACTGTGGCCAAAATTGAAGAGTTTTTGATGTAATCAAAGTAGTAATAACTCAAGCCGCCGCAGACGCAGGTCCATTTGGTCAACAGCAGTAACGGTAAAAATGCTAAGTCTCCATATACAACAAGTTCTAAGATGTATTGTACATGGCACAAAAAGTGATATGGTGAAGAAGATGGTAAAAATGCTAAGTCTCCATATACAACAAGTTCTAAGATGTGTTGCACACAAAAAGTGATATGATGAAGAAGATGGTAAAAATGCTAAGTCTCCATATACAACAAGTTCTAAGATGTATTGCACACAAAAAGTGATATGGTGAAGAAGATGGTGAAAATGCTAAGTCTCCATATACAACAAGTTCTAAGATGTGTTGCACACAAAAAGTAATGTGGTGAAGAGGATGCTGAATACCAAAGTGCTCAATCAACAATATTTTACCTGTGATAGATTTGTATCATACCTGTGATAAAGTCTGTATCTTACACGTAATATAGTTGGTATACGGTAATAGAGTTTGTATCATACCTGTGATAAAGTGTGTATCTTAAATGTGATGAAGTTTGTATCTTACCTGTGATAAAGTTTGTATTTGCTCGACAAGACTCTGCGCCCCTTCCTTGACAGATCAGCGACATACAGTAAAGTCTGTAAAGATCACGTGAACTTAAGAAGTCAACCTAGTCATCACGATTAGAGAAACCACAAGATGGTGAAATGTGAAATATGTCAGGAATAAAACAAAAGAGCACAAAGCGTAAAAACTTGGTGAAATTACCATAATTGGAATACTTGCGTAACCATGGACTCCTGACAATTAATACAACAGACCATGAACTCCTGACTAATACAACAGACCATGCACTCCTGACTAATACAACAGACCATGCACTTCTGACTAATACAATAGACAATGCAAGCACATTTTTTAGTGTGGAACAAGCAATTGTAACAAATTTTACATCAAGGAAACTGGGGCAAAACCAAAGAGGGAGGGAGAGAGGGAGGGAGGGAGAGACGGATGGAGAGAGGGGGGGAGAGAGGGAGGAGGGATTTAGAGAGGGAGGGAGAGGGAAAGAGGGGGTGGAGGGAGGGAGGGAGGGAGGGAGGGACAGAGAGTAAAAGTGAGGATCAAAGAACATCAACGTATAAACTAAAGCAAAAAACCCGCTGGTCGCCAAATCGAGCCCTGCGTTATGTCTACGAGAACCTATCTCAGTCACCTTTGTTCTGTATATCTCTTTTAGATCATCTGCATCACTGAGTGAATCGAGGTCAGCTTCATCAATAGAGCTTGCTTCCGAGCCAATGGTATCTCGTCGTGTCCGGCTATTAGGATCATTCTCTGAGCTATTTAGATTGGTCGCTGCAATGCACAGGGAGTAACACTATGCATATATGATAAATCATCCATGGTCCTGTCTTACCAAAACTTTAACACAACCAGTCAGATATAGACACTATCTGTACCTCCAACATGCAGTTCAGCCATCTTGTTTCTATCACTCAGACAGCCTTAAAATACAAATTCTGTTTTTTGGTGTTTTGAGAAGTAGACGTCTTTTTCTGTCTGAAAATTGAGATTTAGTTTTCGTTGTATAATGGTAACTTTTAACTTCCACATTGCCCGACTCACTTGTACACGGCTTAATAATCATTTTCGTGACCAGAGTCTAAATTCTTTAAATCTAGTGCGTGACAATACAAAGTTCGTCAACTTATCATTTAATGGCCAACAACGAAGAAAATGTCTGACTTTTACGAGAATCTCGAACACATTTAAAGTAAACAGTTCAATGACTTCATCAACTAAACTTGAGCAAAAATCTTGATAAGTGGCAAGTATCTGTTTTTTAATCATCTTTGTAGTTTTTTACGTATTGCAAAAAACCATGCGAGACAATAGTCAGGGCAAACACTTAACAATGGACCAGATTCTGGATTTGGAGTTGAATCTAAACAATATCTGTTATGCTTGCCTGTCACAACAGCTCACTCAGTTGTAAAGAGTCGAATTTTGCAAAATCCTAGCAAACAGATATTTGCACATTTTTAGCTTTTTGGTAAATTTCTGATAACATTTGACATGAAGAATACAAAAAACAAATGCTAAGCAATTTGCTGAAATTTCCTAACTTGCCAACACTGTCTCACCCTAATCAGTTCCAAAACGATGTATGAGTTATATGCTTTATGCAAAACACAACTCATAAGAACATTGCTAAGGCTGACATCACTTATAATAACCAAAAAGTTCCATATTGTGAATTCATATCCTTGCTCAAAATTATTGAAGTCCTTGCTAGCAGATGTTAGCAATTTTTTGAGGAAGGAGGAGTCATATTATGTCACCATGTTCATGGGAATTAATCAACTTGCTATTAGCTACATTGACAAAAATTTATCAAGACACAGAACTATCTTCAATAAATACCTGCTTCAACTGTTGTTGTTCCATAGGTTTGTGTTGGTGAGGCAAAGGGGACTTCTTGAGAAATTCCTAAAAACATACAAGTTTCTTTGGAGATTATTGGTTTAAAAATGTCTCTGATTTGAATCTTGATTTTGAATCATAGACTTGTTCGATTGTCACTAAAGATCAAAACACAAGTACTTAATATTAAGACTTTATTATTCAAGATTGGAGTGTCGACAACAAGAATAAAAAGAACCGATGGATATTTTGAAAGGGGACAGTAACCAATGTTGATGGTTTGTAGCACTAGNGCAGAATACAAAAATCAACTGCTAAGCAATTTGCTGAAATTTCCTAAGTTGCCAACACTGTCTCACCCTAATCAGTTCCAAAACGATGTATGAGTTATATGCTTTGTGCAAAACACAACTCATAAGAACATTGTTAAGGCTGACATCACTTATTATAACCGAAAAGTTCCATATTGTGAATTCATATCCTTGCTCAAAATTATTGAAGTCCCTGCTAGCAGATGTTAGCAATTTTTTGAGGAAGGAGGAGTCATATTGTGTCACCATGTTCGTGGGAATTAATCAACTTGCTATATAGCTACATTGACAAAAACTTATCAAGACACAGAACTATCTTCAATAAATACCTGCTTCAACTGTTGTTGTTCCATAGGTTTGTGTTGGTGAGGCAAAGGGGACTTCTTGAGAAATTCCTAAAAACATACAAGTTTCTTTGGAGATTATTGGTTTAAAAATGTCTCTGATTTGAATCTTGATTTTGAATCATAGACTTGTTCGATTGTCACTAAAGATCAAAACACAAGTACTTAATATTAAGACTTTATTATTCAAGATTGGAGTGTCGACAACAAGAATAAAAAGAACCGATGGATATTTTGAAAGGGGACAGTAACCAATGTTGATGGTTTGTAGCATTAGTGCAACAGATCCTTGTTTATCTTGGAGTGAAATTATCTGCGCTAATTACGATTCCGGCATGCATTTAATCTCCATGCAACAACTGAAAGTGATGTAAACGACCCGGGAAAAGGCCTGCATATCCTGGTTATAATGAATTCAATAACAATTAAATTGGACATCAGTGCTCAGTGGAGGCAAGATGTGGATTTTTTGCTGGGCCATTCATGTCACTTTCTATTGTTGCATGGGTAATAAACACACATGAGATAAAAAGTAATAAATCCAAAAAATGTCTCTTCTAGATAATTACACATCTGTTTGTATTAGTGAAAGTAACATCAAAACCGTTTGCTTTTTCACTTTATATGTCACAAAAACTAATACCTGAAAGACAAATTTTAGCCAACAGTAACTCAAGAGTGTGGGAACTAAACTACATAAAGCACGGGAGCACACAAAGTAAAGAGGAGAGAGCAGACAACAATGAACACACAACTCTCTAACCCCACAACTCAAAACATGTCCCATGTACCCACACACGAGTCACCACAGGCAAGACAGACCGGGTTAAAACACAATCTTTTCCACCTAGTTGTAGCATACAATGTGAATTACAGAGGATGGCTCCAGTGTGCTATTCTATATACTGCTAGCTTACAATATAAACTACAGAAGATTGCTTCAGTGAGCAGCTCTGCACAGGGATCGAAGTGATCTCCCTTGCACTTGAACTGAATAGAAACTACTGTTTTTAAAATCATTTTTTACAGTTTAAAAACATGCATTATCTACTTCATTTCATAAAGTCTGCTTTTTCAACATGCTATCAATTTATTTCCAAAATAAAAAAACTAGAGTACAGAACGTTTAATATATTTATTTCCAGTGGCGCACCGACAAAATGGCCGCCACATTTGAATGACACTGAACTCAATTTTTAAGCACTTGGAAAATTCATAAAAGCCCAAACAAAAGAAATAGTATCCGCCTGCCATCACATATACACACCACAACCACATAATCTTTAAATGACTGCGTTAAAGAAATCAGGACCTTGATGAATTTTAATGAAGCAACATGCTTGATGTTTGATTAAAAATGCAAACTAATGCACATTGCATATCTCAAAATTCGATTATTTGAAAAGTGTGGCCCCATATATCCGCAAGTCATATAAAGTGAACTTTTTCAATGTCAAACCTACGTATAGTGGAAACATCAATACTATCATGTAGCAACACTGTAACTGAATAAATATAAATTCTCAATAAAAGCAGCATGAATAATTATAATCACACTCAACAACTCGTAATTTCCGATATCATTATTTGTTTTCATTTTTTTGCAAAGATTTGATATCCTTCAGATAATTTAGAATCTTGACACTAGTTGTTAAAAGGATGTTGTGGGTGAGAAAAGTGAATTTCTGAGATCAGACTCAGCCTGGAATCGAATCTGAACTCTCACAGACCAAATATTGCACTCGGTCATTGGCCAAGTACTTTAATGTTGATGTTAAAGTCAGCGGTCTCAAGTTTAGCGAACATTTGGTAGAAAATGGTGAAAATTAGCAATTTGTAATAAAATCACAACACATCAGATTTTGTTATTTCAAAGCTCTGGTCAAAGCCAATAACTACAAGAAGTCTACACAATCTAACGATAATCCCAAAAATCCAAAAATGTGTTTTTCGGCCATAAAAGCGATAACGTCCCCACTGGCTGAATAACAAGTTAGTATAAGAAAATAAAAAAATAGGAAATTACTCAAAGAACACACATTAGGAAAGGGGAATTTAATGCGTAAATGAACAAGGAAGAAATATGCATTAAGTTACAGATGAATTATATTTTGCCAGCATAACGGCATCTCCTCCTACAGTTGAAACATGAGAATCGTTCCGATTCATCAAAAATGGTCTAAAAAATTCCTTGCAATTTCTGCCACCAAAAGAAATAAAAACACGACCTGGCGTGAATTAGCTAAATTTTGGAAGCTGGTTGCAGTCAAAGTGTCATTTCGAAGATACAAATCATTTTCTGTCAAGGTATGGTAAGACTGAAGAATATTTTGAGTGCTTGAGTAACCAGATTATTTTATAGAAAATGGGCAAGAACAAAACGTCACTTAAAGGGTTCTAACTGAGCCTTTTTCTAATTACTGAGGTTGCAGTTCACGATTAGCAAATGTGTGGTATAGAATCTAAACAATGCTAATTTTCTTCAATCTGCAGAAAAAACAGTGAAAAAATTAGGCTGTACCAGTCGGTGAAAGTAAAATGTGAAGAGAAGCTGGGGGATAGTTACCTGTATCAAACTCTTCCAAAGATGTTTCTCGTCTTCGCTTATCTCTGTAATAATAAATAAATGATAATGAGTATCTACCAGTGTTATACACAGCAAATGTTATGACAAGTGATCACTGTCAAATAATGAGCATGACATTGAGTATCTACCAGACGAGTGTTATACACAGCGAATGTTATGACAAGTGATCACAATCAAATAACGAGCATGATATTGAGTGTCTACCAGACGAGTGTTATACACAGCGAATGTTATGACAAGTGATCACTGTCAAATAACGAGCATGACATTGAGTATCTACCAGACGAGTGTTATACACAACGAATGTTATGACAAGTGATCACAATTAAAAAACGAGCATGATATTGAGTATCTACCAGTGTTATACACAGCAAATGTTATGACAAGTGATCACTGTCAAATAATGAGCATGATATTGAGTATCTACCACTGATATACATAAAGAATGTCACAACTTGTGATAAGTGTGTAATGATAAGCAAATGATATCGAGTATCAACCAGTGTTATGTCATGACCAGTGATAATTGTGTAATAATAAGCAAGTATCTAGCATTGCTATATATAATGAATGTTATTATGACTATAGTGATAACTATGTAATCATAAGTGTGGACTAGTTTTATAGGAGCCCGCTTTCTTTACTCACGGTTGTGGGTTCGAGTCCCACTGGGTCACACTGCTAAACCCTTGAGTCAGGTTTCTAGCACTTTAGCTCAGTTTTAACTATATATTCATAACGCATAAAAATGGTTTAGGTGATCAGTGCAATGGGCCCACAAGCGCAACATGCGCACGTCTGTAGCAGACCGCCTGCAGTTTATAGCGATTATCTACCAGTGTTATGCACTATGACTGTCAAGACTATTGGTAACTGTGTAATAAAAACTATGACATAGAGTATCTTCCAGCTTTTCTCAATAAATGTCGTGACTATTGGTTACAGATTTAATTTCTATTGCCAAATCCATTATAATTTCAAACTCAGAGCTTCTCACTAGGTAACTTAAAGTTGCTGAGGTCTTGTTTTCTAAAACTTTCGATTCTTGGTTTTGAACTGTTTGTAATTGAAACTGGACAAGATTGTTTGAATTTTCCCAAAATTTTTATAATTTGCAGAATAAACACGATGAGGTCACTGGCATTTGATTGCCAATTATGTTAACTTTCAGAATTTTCAGAGGACACCGATTATTTTTTTGCATCGATATCAAAGATAACGGTCCAATTTGATGTATACAAAAATTGTTTCATCTGAATTTTAAACATCTTATTGGCCAATTTTGGGTTCAACACCTTAAACAAGTCTTGAGGATAATTGGAACAAGATTCAAATGGACACTGACAGACACATTGCAGACATCTTGAGGTGCAAGGTTGACAGTAGGGTAATCAAAATGTCTAGAGCAGCCACAAGAAATGGTTTAAAAAATTAATAACTTAATGCAGGAATGTTGTTAAATTGTTACAAAGAAAGTAACTTTTATAAACAAGAAATTGGCAGATATTATGTAAAACACTAAAAAGAATGCAAGTTCTGAGGCATATACTTACAAATGATGATCTATGAACATGACTATGGCGGAGATTACATAAAACATCAGGAAAACCGCAACAGGACCCAAGACAGCTTGCCAGTACATATTAGCTAGAAATTAATTGTAAATCAAATTTTACACAATATTATAACAAGAGCAACGCGGAGTGTTGAAATGCGCCCATGAATGCATTGCAAATGGTATGCTTTTAGGGTTATTTATTTGTATCATAAAAATGGCCACTAGATGACGCAAAAACATCCAAAAACAGGAACATGCCATATTTCATAAAAATGTGTCAAGGAACTTCAGAGAAACAACGGAAAACAGAATAAAATGAAATTGCCACTAGTGGTCACAGTGTCCGTTGGATCCGCCTGAAAGTCGTCATCGTCTGTTGTTATCTTCATATAAATACACTTACTAAATTTAGTAAAGATCCTGCAGTGGGTTTAGGAGATACAACTATGGGCGCAAAACAAAACTACCGCTAGGAGGCACCACAGTAGTCAGTCACCATCATCAAAGGTCGTCTTCACACTGAGAACATGTATGCCAATTTTCAAATGTTTTGGTTGATACAGGGGTGAACGCCAAAAACAAGATTTGAAAACAGCAAAAATGGCCACTAGGTGGAGCAAAATACCTCGATTCCATCCAAAAACAGGAAGATAACATTATCACACCAATAGATGCCTATACTAAAAATTTTATGAAAATCTGTTGAGGACCTTTGAAGATACAGAGTTAAACGTAGTCAACATCATATAAATACACTTGCTAAATTAAGTAAAGATCCTGCAAACAGTTTAGGCGATATAGCCATGAGCGCAAAAAAACTGCCACTAGAAGGCACCCCAGTAGTCAAAGTCATCAGAAAATCATCGTCAGCCGTCCATTTCATAGTAAAATCATACATGCTAATTTTCACAATTATCCTGAAAACGGTTTGGTTGATAGTTGAGTGGACACCAAAAAACTCGAAAACAGTAAAAATGGCCATTAGGTGGCGCAAACTACGTCGAATCCATCCGAAAACGGGAGGATAGCATCATCTCACTAATAGGTGCCTACATACCAAATTTCGTGTAAATCCGTTACGGACTTTTGAAGATACAAAGGTAAGCGTAAAAAACTAAAATTGCCACCACGGGGCACACCAGTAGTCGGATCCGTTTGAAAGTTCGCTCATGCCGTCCCATTCATGAATGGAACATATGTGCCAAATTTCATGAACGTATGTCAAAGGGTTTTGGAGATAGAGCAGTGGACACCGGATGAACGCGGCACGGACGGAGATGATGGCATAATGCGTCCACATATAAATTTGTGGGCGCATAAAAAACATCTACTGAATGAACATAAATTCCTGAAAGTATTTTTACACCATTGCTCGATAATGGGATTTGTTCTAGGACACTGCATGGTAACAAATGATATTATTCTTTAGTCGGTATATCCCAGTACACGGTGGTTGGATATTTGCAGTGTAATTTACTGTTGTATGACAAGATTACAAATCATGGCCATCGATGTTCGATGGTAGGCGTTACCCCTTACATCATGAACAAGGTGGTCGTGGTTGACCCAATGCCAAGTTTTACACACAAAGTCGGCTACGACCAGCCTCGGCTGGCATCAGCATTTCAGCTTTCCCCTCAATCCTTCAGCGGGAAACAGTAAAATGTGTCTACGATGTTCGATTTGGTTATGACTGTACACTGTTAAATTGCGTTTTCACTGACTCAATAAAGTTGTTTTTGCCTTCGTTCCAGCTACTTCGAATGAAAAAAAATCTTCCAACTACGAGAGGGGTTAAACTTTTATTTCAAGATTGAAAGTCACTGAATCACCACACACATACTTTGATTAGCCACTCTGGGTGATTTGGTTGCACAAAAGGAAATGAAATAGATTTATCAGATTTTATCCGTAATTCGATATTTGAATCTCTATTAATATGTTACATTGATATTTAGCTGTTTTGGTGAACCCTTAAAAAACTTAGAACAAACTGAAATACAGCGGACATCATTTGTGCGTGGAAGCATTCATGACGCTGTGCGCCTCATTGAGGCCAGCAGGTTTTGCTGTGATGTTATTTTTGGAATGAGGTTATGCCCTTTTATACGAGGAAAGCTTGAGGAAGGTTGTAAAATACCGTAGACGCCATGCAGCCATGAAGAAGCTGTTAATGAAAACGAAAGCTGAGAGATGACCAGGGTTGTAAGCCAACCGGTGGAATATCGATTGGTCAGTTGGCCGACCACTCTCAACTACAAAGAATACCCACGATTCCAGATTATTACCAATGACATCAGAGCATTTTGTATGATTTAATATGACAGCAAATTATGTAGAGAAGAGTTTTATAAAATGAGAGTATTTGCCCTTCCACATTGGTTTATAGCACAGGCCAATTTTATTTCCTTATTTATAGTTATTTTTGTCCATAGTTTATCATGTATTTTTCTTTTTCTTTAAAAACCTGTGTGAAATTCTAAAAAGAAATTTCTTCTCGGTATGTTTAAATTGTGTCAGTATTTGTCACTAAAGATTTGTTCAATTGTGCAACAGACAATGCATGCAAACCCTGTCTTTATTCCCGGTTAGAACCAGTATTTTGGTATGTTAAAGGCGAAGGCAACATTTTTTCATGTCATTTTGAGCTAAAATAAGGTTGGTTGGTTATCCTAGACATATTTTCCACTTAATTACAGCTTTTCGTAATTTTATTAATTACTCGTCTCCTACTCCGGAAGTGACGTTTTAGGAGGCAAGCATTTCCCGCCACTTGGTTTTGCATTGAGTTTACTACTTTTGTTTTGTGCTGTTTTTCAAGAATTGTCGCCACCACTTTCCATCGGCGAGTATTCTGCGGCAAGATAGGTTAGTAGGGAACTCAACTACGTTGGATTTAGGGATTGTTTAGTGTGTTGTAAGCTGAAAATGACTGGAGTCGGTGACCCGTATCACAGTGACAGTAGTGTGAGTGACGGAGACCTTGTTCACAGCAGTGGTGACGAGGAATTTTTTCACGGACATTCAGTGGGTGGGTACATGTTTGAGCCCGAGTATAACGAGGCAGAGTACGCACAGGCACAGGCAGCTGTTGAGAGAAACGAGGCGGCTACTGAGGACAGACGTGGTGACACATCTTGGTGCAAATGCACTGTGTGCGTTGTTATGCCTACCTCAATGGAATGCTTGTGCTGTTCAGAGTTCGACGAGGCCAAGCCACTACTGGACATGGTTAAGTGGACCTCCGGCATACCACGGACAGAGGAACAACTGTCCCACTTGCCAGAGTGTCCCGCGACACACTCCCACTGGATGGTGACCTGAGCACCCAAACTGCTTACATCGTGTCGTGTGACTCCCTCGCCACACACCTGGCACCTTCTAAATAGCTCCAACACTTTAGACAAGTCCACAATAAACTTATCAAAGTTTGGCTCACCGATCTGTTCACTGGACGACGAACTGTCCTCTTCACTGGGTGTCGAACTGGGCCTGTAATCACTCCCACTACTCAATATCGCTGCAGGGCTGCTTAGAGGCTCTGGGCTGGAGAAAACAGCACAGGGAGAATCACTACTGGTTCCAGGAATTGCACGCTCTGGGGTACGTTCGGAGGCACGGGTGACAGCAGATGAAGTGCCTCCACTGGCTCCAGTCACTGTACTGGCCACAGCTCGTGAGGCTTCTCGCTTCAAAAACGCACTTCTCGGGGGTGGTGACGGGGCACTGCCTGGAATCAACACAGACGGAATGGCATCCTTCTTCAGGCGTTGTTCCGCAGGGACCTTCATCAGTTCAGCCTACAAATCCCTTTCATAATCGGACGGCAGAAAGTGCTTGCTACACACACGGTAATTCTCGACTGATTTGTATGTTGCGTGGACGGGTAACGCTGCGTTCTTCACACGTACGAGCCAAGTACGGCGAAGTGTGTCATCCATCGGAAAGCGATGCTAAGGTACTCCCAAAGCACGCGTGAGACGATAATTAGTACATCCTAGTACGCAGCAACAGTGTGGCATTTTGACTTACTAGTAAATGAAAGCAAACGACGATGGAACTTAACACAACCGAGGTAGAACAATGACTGACTCGGCAGCTCTCACAGTCAGTCTATATGAAAAGAAATTGGCGCGAAATGCTTGCCTCCTAAAACGTCACTTCCGGAGTAGCGGACGAGTAATTAACAAAATTACGAAAAGCTGTAATTAAGTGGAAAATATGTCTAGGATAACCAACCAACCTTATTTTAGCTCAAAATGACATGAAAAAAGGTTGCCTTCGCCTTTAAGATGCATGTTAAATTGTGGGTGATTTTCCAACGGGTTCTTATAAACCTATACTTCCATCAACAACTTTCAACACGTAGTGCATGATTATATTATTTGCTGTAGTGTTGCGATTAAAAAAATCTGCAAACCTTCTTTCACTGCCCTTGGAGTACTTGAAATCTCAATGAATACATTCCTTGTCATGAAAATGTTAAAATAATCTAGGTAAATGTTTCAAACTACTTTCACTAAACAACCCTGCTGGCACGCACCTTCATTCAAAGTACCTTGTCTTAATAGGTTCTGCTTGTAAATTGCCTCCTAAAGAAACTTGGACCCCAGATAATTACTGTGTGTAACTGAATTATAGGCATAAAACCCTGATCCAGACAGAAGTTGCATAACTCAAAGTTGCTACTTTGGCCTTAGGGGAAAACTTGGCTATGTCTGTGACAGACAGACAGACACAAGCATACTGATGGGTGACTTCCCTAAACAACCTGACATTTACATGTTTTAAACATTTCAATGAAGATTACTTACAGGCAATAGTTCTGTGCACAGTAAAGTTCACCAATTTTGTTCTTACAAAGCCATCACCTGTGGAAGCAATAAGTTAACAAAAGATTGTTAATTAGTGTGATGAAACAACAAAATGCACAAATTTGAAATTTAAATCAAAACAAAACAGTGTGATCATGTTGAAAGCCTAGTGAAACATTATCTTAAACAATGTCTACAGAATATGAGCGCCATTCATATCAAAAGTTCTTAATTCTAATAGGATCTACACCACCAAATTGAACAAAACGATAAAACAAAACATAATCATCTGAAGAATTTCGAATAGATAGCTTACTTGTCAGAGATATTAGTCTTACCTCTGGGCGGTCTGATTTTCTCAGCAACTCCCGTACATTCAAAGTCCACAGGCTTGATAACAAACACAATGTAAAACTGGGCACCAACAAAAGCATCCCTCTGTGAATAGCCAAAGCAGAAGTTATGTTACAGCATGCAGGCTGATTATACACTGCCTGTAGGGTAATAACCAGGGACACGTCATATTACAATCTTCACAATCAATAAAAACCTCACATCAAACTCGTCCCCAGAATGGAGAAACGAGCCGTTTTGGCCAAAAATATGCTTCAACTTTGACATTGTCCTTGAACCTTTTACTCAAGCTACACATCGTTTCACCTGTTTCCACTTGCGTATTTCATCATAGTTTTAGAGATTGTACTAAGAACTACTTTGGTGTGACAGAGCCATTAGTCTGAATGACCCACATTGGCTGGGGTATGAAGAGCACAAAACAACAATTGTGCTTACTTTTAATTATAACCAACTTCTTTTATTTGGAGCATGGAGGAACGTGCTGATGTTAGTGGTAGATCTGCCTGCATTATTTTTTTTGTTTGACAATAGATCGAATTGGCTTGTGTACATAAGAGCTTAAATAGAGGTCAACCTGAATGTAGAGGTCATCTTTTAAAAAAGATCAGCCAGACCTCCTATACTTGTCAACAGGTGACGATACGTCTCGTCCACAACTGCCAAACAAAATATCACGGAAATCGAAGGAATTTCGTGAGCTTTCTTAAAAGTAGAATCTGGTGGCACCTTCAACAATTGAACATACCGAAGGTAACAAAGAAATTGATGGTTTTTTATGTCTCGATTTATCAAAATGTAATCGTGACGCTCGGGGCATCTCGTTATTGAGCCCGGGGCAGAACTTGTGAACTATTTTAGTGTTAAAAATGAACATACTTTTAAGTCAAAAGAAACAATCGCCAAGTTGTATATAGTATGCAGCATTTATTAACTAAACAAAACAGTACAGTCGCTAGTACGTTTACTCAAGGGCAATCTTGAGTAGCGTTGTCGGACATTGTCGGTCTTTGTTCTAGGGTTTAAGTGCGGTGGGCGTGCGTTGTGATTGATGCGTATTAGTCGTTAGACGATGAAACCCCAGCGTTCTGCGGGGATAACTTATACGAGAACGATCACTTGCTTTGGGAGTAAATAGGGGTGAATTTAGAAATATAGTCGAGATGTTTAAGGGGCTAAACCTAAGTAGGCTTACGCATTCATAATTGCGAGCCCTGCTTTGGTTGAATTTGGTAGAGCCAAAATGTCGCGTCTGTACGACGCAAGAAAGAGTGACCTAACTCCCGAAACCCCGAGGTGGCCCGCTATTTATAGAGGGTGTCACATGACAAACCGAGCCAATGACAAGTCACCAAGTTAAAGTTCTTGGACTTGATGGTTCCTGACCAAATAAGGTATGATCAAATTACAAGAATGTACTAGTACCGACAATGACCAACAGGTGTCATGCCAATACAGGGACAGAGATGAGATCATTCCTGTTACAAAAATAACATCCAAGGTGACACATACAACAGCTTAGTGTGTACACTGCATGACAGTGCTACTTCTGTCACCATGGTTACCATGCCAGTAAGAGAACTTTCGTTTACGTACATGCCTTCCTGGTTTCTAGAAACAGAATGGCCAGTCACATAATTTGTCTCTGCCTACATACTGGATTACAAATCATAACCCCACCAACTCTTGACTATCCAAAGTGGTTTTCAAAGGCATAATCTGGTCTATTGTTGAGCATTCTCAGGGGTCTTTTGTCCAGCAACACGCACGCACGCACGCACGCACGCACACACACACACACGCACACACACACACACACGGGCTGACTATTTACTACGCTTCAAAGAGTTATTAACAAAGTTTTTTCAAGGCAATATATATTCATTGAAGAATGCACAGAATATACAAGGAAAATAATGACAAACCCAGAAATCACGAAGCATTATATCTGGGTTGTAGATGAAAGCAGTATACATAGAATTAATAAGTAGTATCTAATATAAGTATTCAATTATCAACAAAGTCATTGGTGATACTATAATTGGTCGGCTTAAGATAAAAGCAACTAATGAGCATTTAAGATAAAGTCATGGGTTGAGGACGGCAGTTCGGTTCATATTTATAGACAAATAATTACAAGGTGCCATGGAACGGTCGCTGTTTTTAGTGAAACACAACAATGCAAGTGTTAAATGCATGGATTGGTTAGAGTCAGTACAACAAGAAATGTTTTAGGACTGAAAATTTTGTTTTGGAGATTGAAGACTTGTGGACTTTTTATGGACTTAGAATAGGTAGTTGTTTTTGAAGTACTGACCTTCACCAAGCATGTTGGTGTGACCCCAGTAACACCTCAAGCAGAAGACACACAACTGAGGTCGACTATTTCTGGTTTGATGTGATACTGTTCTCAAGACCCTGAGCAGTTTTTCTCCTCAATTTTTCACAGTAACATTCCGTTACTGAGGACACTGCACATAGAAGTTAGGCAGTGGGGGGTTATAACAGAGAGCACTACGCACATACCTGAACAGTTAATGCTGCTTTCTTTGTCATAGTCTGGTAAATGCGACCAAATTCCACGTTGTTGTCTAAATCAAACACTGGACACTGCAATGTAACCACAAGATCATAAACACGATACAGCTATCACTACTACATGGTTCACCAATATAACACAAACAATATCAGCTTTTCTATAGTGCCAGGGAAGACCTTCAACTGGCCAATGTTACTGCAGGTTTTGTTTGGTTGCCTGGTAAAAATCCCAGATACCATGAAGTCACCGATGGGAGTAAACCAGAAAGTACATAGGCGGGAGTTGGAATTGTTTGACAAAATTCTGATCATCTCATCTGCTTTACACAGGAGGTGAACGAGGGCAAAATGACAACCGCGTAGCACCCAAAAACGGGTGCCGCAACACGTAGAAGCCACGTACCTCCTTTTATTTGCTTGATATCTCCTTACAAAATCACACTGGCAAACGTGACTTAAGTTTCAAGAAAGACCATCAAATACATTTTCTCACTTTTACTTTTTAAACACTATAAACACTTCAAAATACAAAATGACATGACTGAAAACATGAAGCAGAACCCAAACATCATTCACACTCATGCACAATGCTGAATTCTCTTTGTCATAACAAGTTTAGCAGAACAAAACTTTCAAAACGAATTACAAAATAGCCGATTATGATTGCAATTTTAAGTAGTCACCGAAACACAGTTGAGTATCCTCTTAAATAAAGAATTAAAGAAAAAAATCAACTCCCATCCAGTTTATGTTTGTCAGGCGTCTTACATTGATGCTCTGCAGTGACATGATAGCACAGATGTCATCCTCTGAAGTGAACTCAATTATGATAGACTCGACACCATCCGGGAATGTGAACTGGTAGTACTTTGGAGAGGATGGAGATACCAAGACCTTGCGCTCTTCATCTAGCCTGATACAGCAACACATACAAACGCATTATACAAAGTTTCATTTCTTTATTTATAATAACACATAAAATGACTGCCAGTAACATTCCAAGCATTCCTGAATCGAAATCAATAAAAATGCAACTTTCATGTTACAATAAATGAAATAAAATTCATTTAATACGTTTCATGTTATTCAAAATTGACAACATTTCATTCGGGTATTACATTTTTTAGATGTAAAACAGGTCTTACTTGACTGTGAAATTCTCGACCATAGAGGCCACTAACGTACAGTTGACAGGCTGATGGCACGCAGTGGACACGTCTAAAAAGAATGTCTGATTCACCGTGGTGACACTTCTCTTGGCAAACTGAGTTAACTTCACGTGATTCTCTAGTGGACACAATGTACGAATTACACGTGGAAATTCGTATCTAAAATGATAAAGTAATAACAATATTTGGTACTAATAACGCCAATATATGCCCTATTACCACATGCCTGGTATAGATCAAAAGAAAACCCCCAAGCAACACAATATACACCAATTAGAAATGAAGATAAGTACACAGTGCTCAGATGCGGGTAATTTTCAAATTTATATTTGATGAATGATGCTGCAGCAGAATAATTGTTAAACCCCCCATTTTGAGAGTGCACTCAAGAAAAGAGGACTAACTTGTAGAAAGCACCTTTCTAGACACCATCCTTTTAAGGAGATGCCATTCTGTCAAAAACGGCTCTATCTATTGCAATATATATAATATTTAAAATACTTTAAAAATTTTTCATGCAGTGGAAGACGGAACCTTAGGCGTTGATATGCGACCGCCATGTGCATCGGAACAGTAAATAAATAAGGGGTGTTCATTTTTAAAAATATTTCCACGGTAGTTGGATCCATCCAATGTACAACATAAGTTAAGCAGGCTCTCCTCTTTAGAAACACATAAGACAAATAAACGACAAATTTTGTGGAAATCCATCAAAGAACTTGGCAGATATTACGGCAGATGCAGCGATAATTTGTCAAAAGGGTGCAACACAGAAGTCAGATCCATCCAAAAATCTGCCTTCCAGTCATTCTTTCCTCAATAGGTATAACTGTGCCAAAAGATCCATCAAGGAGCTTGAAAATATTGCCACAAGGGGGTACTGCAGTAGAACAGTCTGTAAATTAATGTTGGAAATTCTCTATTCAATGGGAATATATCTGCCAACTTTCATGATAATACTTCAAGTGAAAAGGGAGGCAGACACAAACACACACCAAAAGGACAGATCCACCTAAAACTGGACAGTTGCCATTGTTTACCTCATAGAATCTTATGAGTGCCAAATTCCATGAACATCTATTGACGAACTTAGTAGCATTTGAGGCATAAGGAAAGAAAGTCTAAACTGCAACTAGAGAAGCCACTGACAGTAGTCCAATTTGTCCCAAAATCAATGTTAACCGTGCTCTTCAACAGAATATTAAAAGAAATTTTACAGAAGTCTATCCAGTAGGAACTTGGTATAGGTAAAATTTGCCACTAGGTGCCACTACTGAAGTCAGACGTGCACAAAAATCTTTATAATAGAAAATTATTTGCCAGATTTCATAGAAAAACATGCAACACTGCTCAGAAGATGCACAGGCAAACGTAAAAACTAAAATTGCCCCTTAAGGAGGCAATATGGCTTAGTTTGATAAGTGTCTGCTTCCTTTGCTCAAGGTGATCAGTGCAATGGGCCCATATCATATGCCCGGCCTACGCATGTTTTGTACAAGGACAGAAGTCAAAGCCGTCCAAAAGTTGTGGAAAGCCATTGTGATGTTGATAGGATAACACATGCAAAATTTCACTACGATCCTATACAGGATTAAGATACTGCCGTTTGATACAAATAAGACAAAATCACCACAAAGGCTCAACAGTTGTCGAACCTGTCCAAAAACCAACATCTGCAGCTATGGTCTTTTCATCAGAAATACATCTGTTTTTAAAATGATCATTCTAGCAGTTTGATGCAAAGCTAAGGCAGACGCCAAAAAACATGAACTCAAAAATAATAAAAATGGACATTAGATAGTGGTGCAGAATATGTCATCGTCTCCATGAAAGAAACATATAATTTGCCAAATGTCATGAAAAACCCACCAAAGGAACACTGATAATACAGTGGCAAACGTAAACAAAATAAAATTGCCACTAGGGGGTCAAACCAGAAGTTGTATCTGTCCGAAACTCATCCATCGTAATCTGGGTGGACAGGTTCACAGAGACACACCTGCCAAATCTCATTATGATTCTGCATGGGGCCAGGCCTATGAGATATTGCAGCAAACCCCAGATCCCAAACAGAGACGACGAAAATATGCACGCACATAAATAACTGTATGTGGGCACTGAGGTGATACAGGATGCACTGAATCTATCTGAAAATGGGAATGAGCTATCGCCTTCATAGAAACGTATTTCCCAAATTTAATAAAATCCCCTTATAGAGCTTTGAAGATATTGAGGAAGATGTCAACAAATAAAATTGCCATTCGAATGTCGTCATTTAGTGTCAGCTCCATAGGAACACATAAAATGGCAAATTTCACAAAGACCCTGCAAAGGGTTTATGAGATACAGCAATAAATTTGAACACCTGGGCAGAGCTGATGGTAATATGCACCCATATGATTGTGTATTTATGAGGGTGGATACAGTAATTCAGATAATTTACAGGTGGAGTTCTGTATGATTTCAGAAGAAAACGTCTTCTGCTGCTTCAGACAATATAACTTTACAGCAAGATCTTGTAAGCCGCCAATTCACAGATAACTGCAACCGAATGACATGGGCAAGCGGACGTGAAGATGTCCACTACAACAACTTGAAGTGGTTGTACGGTCTGTTCATAGCTGGCAGAGGTCAGTACTGCCGTCATGGGGGACATCTCCTATACATCCACTGGTCAGCAGTACTTACATTTGTTCCAAGATCAGAGGCACCTGCCACGACATGATTCCTCGCTGTTGTTTGACAACAAACAACACTGGGTACTCGCGTTGAGCTTCGCTACATGTAACATTGATAAGGACAGCCCTCGTCTGAAAGTAATCACACACAGATAGAATTAAAATATGTTTTGTTAAACATCTAACAAGAATGATGTATTATACAAGGTATTATTATATACAGGTGACAGAATAACATTACTAATGACCTGGTTTAACCTACTGAGCAACTGTCCCATCTAAGTCAAAAGTAAAACATAGAGTTAACATCAATATATTGGCTTGAGGCACCCTGAAAGTTTCAAACTGACTTAACTCCAGTCTGAACAGAGTGTTGACGTAAACTGCGAAGTTAACTGAACTGTTCATACCAGGTTTAGTAGCTAATGGACATCGAAGTAAACGGTAGCTGACGCTGCTGTCATCGAAGTAATCACAAGGTAGCGCTGATGCATCCCGTGCACGCTAAGATATTTTTAATGTGACAATTTGGGAGCGTTTACATGTGCTTATTGTCATAAAACTTATTTCTAATTTGATTGCCAATTATTCAAGCAAAATGTAAGCAACTATTAGCGATGACACTGCCCTTTAATTGTAGACGATAATAGTGGCCCCTTGTGATAACTTCAATGATACCGAAGTTGACTGTTGAAATTGCACCGCAGTGTCGAAGCTCTGCTGTTAAATCCAACTGTTTACTGAGAAGTTAACTTCAATTCAGGACTGAAGTTAATTCTTCATACTGACCACAACTCCCAAAACATCGACACACTGATGTTATTCCATCAGCTGGAGTGCAACTTAAAGATTGTAGGTACGATAATTCACCATTTATTTCTCACCAAAAATGATTACCAAATGGTCACTATCCAAAGATTCATTATCTTCAGTTGTAAACAATAGAAACTTAACCAACTGTTGATTTACGATATGTACATAACAAATCATGCTGAAAACTAAAATGCTACTTAACTCTTTGAGACAAATTTTGTTGACCACGACCGTCTTTTTGTTTTTAATGGTCTTCATCATCACTCTTTATCGATCTTCCTGGAAGTTGTCTCACAGGAGAAAAAGTAGCGGACAACGGTACTTTAGAAAATTAATCCTTAATATGCGATTTGAATATGAAGCCTGTAATATTGACTTCTTGCGCTTTTCCTCACTGACATGAGCCTGGCTCATCAGTTACATCAACTTCGGAAGCCTGAGGCAAAATCATCAAGAGGTTTATCTACTTAAAAGGCCATTAAAAACAAACAGAATGTGGTGTTCAACAAAACTTTTCTCAAGGAAAATTGCTGGTGGGATACTCTAATCTTAATTCTTGTGGAGGAATTTGACAAAAAAGAATTTTACTTGCTGGCCTTATTGTGTGCTAAATAAGTGAAAAATTACTGTTGTAATACAGTTTGTCAAATTTTTCACAAAAATTTTTTTTGAAGGAACAGCTAGTATCATCATTCATAAATTGTTTATGAATTTAACTTTCTTATGTCAGGAACAACTAATGAATTCCTCTAGAAGATGGGGCACTCAACTCCCCAGGGACAATAGGGCTGCAATGGGACACAAATTACCCACTGATTGAATAGAGGTAGTCACTATTCATAGACTTACTAAGGTTGATCAGATTGAAACATTTTATGAATGGTTAGCCTGTGATTTGAAGAGAGCCAAAGTGAAACTGATGGGTCTTTTAGAGTCTGAATGGTGGGCTGACATTTTGTTAAACCCAAGCTTTCCGTATCATTTTGCTTCTCAATGACAAACACCTCTGTGAGTAAATTAGTTATCAGCTTCAACGCATTTCAATGGCAAAAATAGCTGTTGTTTACTAGTAAATTAATAGAGAGACAGAGAAGGTTGGGTAGATTTTCTTGTTGTATTGATGCATGTGTTGCCTATTTTGTACGTTTTTGGAGATTGTGATTAATTTAAGCCCCAGTTGTGGCTAAGTAACAAATATGATCTTGTGGTCTAGCTTCAGCTTACCTGAAATATTTACTGTCATTGATAATATGAACAGTGGGTATAGAAAATAAAAATTTTAGTTTTATCATCCAAGTCTTTTTAATTCAGTTTTGTAGGAAGTTGTGGGGCTAGTGAATATTTTGATTGCTGTTCAGTACCTCTTAACTTTTTTGTCATGACATGTTGAACTTTGACTAGTTATGCGTGGTGATATACTCAATGTGGGGTGTGGCTCGAATTCCTGACGATGTAGACCTTTTGCAAACAAACGAGTGCCCGGGGCGGATTAAAAAAAAAAAGGGATCACCACTGTGAATTGCGCGTTTGCATTTCTTTAGTGGACTTTTGTCTCATTTTCTCGGAATTTTTGTCTCTCGGGGACGGACCTTTTTGACCACTTCGCCAAATTGGAGCTCGTTTGAGCCCCCTGGGTGCGCGCGTGGGAGAGTGAGATCGAGTTTACCCTATGCTGGCATGTCAAAGAAATAATGGAATGTTCTAAAATTATATTACGATTTTGTGGTAGTGATGAATTGCTTTCTTTTTCTTACATGTGTAACACCCACTACACCAAGCAAATGTTCGCATTGCTAGTATCCTGGTGCATTGAATAGAGAACACTGGCATGCAAAATGCAGTGTTGGGTGGAGGTGAAACCAGCAGTGAGCTGGGAGCAACATGTTTGTCAATGGTCAGGGGAGCAACCAAAATTTGTGACGATGGGAGGGGCTCAACACCCATGTGACATACCCCATTGGTTTACCTGTTTAGCACTCCTCCCATGTAACCTCCCTGGGAGGGGGTCAACACCCATTTGGCGCCCACCTGGTTTATGCCTTGTACCCCCTTAGCTGTCACCTGGGAGAATTACCCTCTGAACCTTCAGGAGCAATCATTCAAATTTTGCAGTCCGTGGAGGTATGAACTGTTATAAGGAAAGACAATTTGCCTTGTTAAGAACTCAAACATGAAACACTGAAAACTGTGATAGATTTTGAAGGGAGCTTCAAGAGAATAAAAACAAATACACTTTAATATTGATTAAAATACACATTTTCTTTCTCATTCGATTATAAGTGGATGTTAGTTTACGTATTCTATCCATTTTCAATAACACAGTAATTTTATTGCACGTTGAACGTCATTAAAGTATGAATTCATCAGTGTTTACATTGTTCGGACTGCGCTCCTAAGTAAGTGTTGATTATTCACCGCTTAGAGCGCTAGTGTTTCGATCGGTAACCATTGCGGCGAATGGTAAAATGGCGGAGTGAACTCTCCTATACTCGTACACTCCTTGGTTATAGTATGCAGTAGTTGTGTTTACATTTCAGCTTCCCATTTGATTTACAGTTAAGCTGTCTGCGACTGAGCATTCGTTATTTCAACTGTTGCATTTTTCTATTAAATTTTGAAATTTAATCATAAGTTAGCGTATGTCGACCACAACAGTATACTTTTAGTCAAAATCAACTCATATTTACAAAAGATACGCCCACTTATACGTAATAGTTCCATTGAAGAACAGCACTGTCTGTGGCCTGGCACATATGGTTGGTCAGTCACCGTGGTACAGATGGTCAGTCAGTCACCCTGAATCAAGTTAGCACTGAGTTGTGTAAATAAACTGAGCACTAGTTCTTATCCATTTCAAAACAAAATATCAACATCAGTCAAAATATTATTTCACAGAATGTTTCTAATGAATCATAAATCCACAGATGTTCTGGCATATTTTTCCAAAACCTACAACACTTTCTAGCTGGCTATTCTTGCCTGATTTTTATATTTGACAAAAAATGTTTTAATTGGTGTGAAAAAGTTTAGCACTTGATGCAGTAAATAGTATTCTGTGGTTCATTGGCATAGACAGAACTATTAAAAAAGTTGCGGCCCAAAAACTTTCTGTAGTGTTTCATGTAGGCCCGGGCCATAGGCAACGCTTCACAGCTGCTAACTGGTGACTGATAATCATTGAGTTGATAATATATGTCATTATTTTTGCAGACATGTTTCTACAAAAAACAATGACTCAACATTCTGCAATACAAATCAGTTCGCCTCTCGATCAGGCTCCACTCAGAAGGCTAGGCCACTTCCTGGTTCATGAACTCAGTTTGTGAATTCTCATGACCTTTACTAGGAGCGCCAGCATGCGTGACATCATCCATACAAAAGAGTCTTGGTCAACATTCATCATTCTACTGCTGGCTTATGTGTTGGGGTAACAAATCTCCAAATGTTAGCCTAACATGATAGATTAACCTACAAGTCACAAGGGCACAGCTTGAGGCAAAGCATGGTGTTATCTAATACAGACCTACACAATTCCCCACTTGACTACAAGGATGAAGGAACACTAAGTTAGTGATAAGAATTCATATACCTTTAAACATTTGGAATACAATGCTGCTTGTAGAGAAGCCCCTGGGGAACACAGCTTTACGATCATTGACAGTGATACCAATTGTTATCGCTTGAAACCATATGAAGCCATTCACATTCGGTCTTCAGAAGCGCCCTAACTCAATGCACAAGTTTCTCATGAGCCATTGACACTGTTACACTCAATTGTATGCAATCCTGTTCTGGTATTTTTGGGTGTTTTGGAATTTTCTGTGCATTTTCTGCAGCCATCCTGGCATCCATTTTCAGAATGGTGGATGTTTTACCACCGAAACATGACACTACATTTTAGAAAAGTTGTTGTACTTAAACTCAGATAGATTGTTTTATATATCTGAGATTCAAACTTTAGTACAGACTAAATTTTCAATGGTTTGCAGCTGTGTGTCATCAGGTTTATCTCCCAAATCTCATTAAAATTATGTAAAGGGTTCAGTAAATAAAGCAGCAGGCCCTAGACACTCAGACAGAGCACACATTGTTAGGTATACATGCCAGAAAGAAAATGAAATTTCATACAGCACTTCACTTGATGTGCTTCAACAGTGGCTTAAGGTCACTAAATTTGACTGTCATCTGAAGATACCCTATCTAAACCCCATTGCAAAACAAGAACAAAATGTATAGCTTTAGCTACTTAAGATACAGTGCAAAAAATCTGAGTACACTCTATAAATTTCAATATTATCAAATTGAACAGTGCCATTTTGAAAACTATTATTAGCCAAAGTCTTTGCTTTTGCCAGTATCTCGGCCATTCTACCTAGAATATGCCAATGGCACCTTAATATTAGCAAAGCGGCAAAGTGTGATCCTAGACTCGCATAGCTTTTCCTTCTTCAGATAGTGTGCCAACACCATCTTCCCATTGAAGGCATCTGTTGATGTGCCTTGGTGCAAAATATGAACAAAATCTATGAAGCTCACTCCTTGAGATCAACATTTTCCCAAGTCAACATTTTATGTTTTTGCTGTGACTTTGAAAATGAGATCAAGGCCACGACCTACATGCCAAAGGAAGAGCATGACAATAACCAGGGCTTGGAATTTTCCGCGGAAACGCGGATTTCCGCTTTTTTCAAATGTGCTTTCCGCTTTTTTCAAATGTGCTTTCCGCTTTTTTTATATTATTTCCGCGGAAAAAAATCGGATTTGATATAAAATTTCCGCGGCAAATTCCTTTCTTACCGCGGCATTGCAGACGACGTTCACCTCGAAAAGCGGAAGTTGCTCTTTATGTTTCGGAGGAACGTAAATTGTCAACACTGCCGGGGCATCTGAGACAGCATGGTGGGATTTTCAATGGCGTCTCGTGTTATTGTAAAGCGCGGCGACAAATACTACCGTTCTGCAGCCAAAAGTGTGTGGGTTGGGAGTGGACAGGCGACCTAAAAAAGGACGCAGATGCATGCTATTGATGGTGGTAACATTTTTTTTTTTTTTAGTCCTCCCGATTTTTGTGGGGAAAAGGTTCACATTGATCATTTCAAGGCTGGTTATCGGGCATGATTTGGGCCGTAAAAGTTTCTGCGTTTTTTGTCATTGGCCATTCCAAGCCCTGAATAACGGACTCTGCGCGTGCGTATTACTGAAATTATTATGGAAAGTTACTGACAGCAACCCATTTACCAATATGAAAAGGAATTCTTTAAAATTGTAGGAGAAATTACACATTAATTTTTTGATGACCTTTCCACTAATTGACCTCTTCCGGTGCATTATGAGCCCCGATGAGGGAGCAATTGTTAACTCGATTAAAAGTTTGGTTAATGCTAATAATCACAGATGTTTTACTTTAAGCATTTCAGAATACAAGATAAATGAAGTGGTCAAACTTTCAGAAGAAAAATGCACCTAATGACCCCATGGGTGCACCAAATGACCTCAAAATTTAGAATTCAAACTCAATCGCACTTAGTAAACAGATACCTAATTCTAAAGTCTCTAGCTCAAAATTCTAGTTTGCACTCAATGACCTTTGACCTATTTTTTCTGATTGGTTAAGCCTATTGCGAAGTAAAATAAGGTATTCACGTGGCATGTTGACTTACACCAGTGTGCTGAAATTGAAAAGAATTCCTTGAAAAATGTAAGAGATATAACATTTTGAACGTTACATGACCTTTGCGCTAATTGACCTTATCCGGTGCATTTTAAGCATCTTTAGGAGGATGATTGCAAAGCCAATGGAAAATGTGTTTAATGCTGAGAATCACAGTTGTCTAATGTTCGACACATCAGAATACTTGCTGATTGAAAAGGTCAAATTTTCAGAAGAAAAATGCACCTAATGACCCCATGTTTGCACTGAATGACCTGAAACTTTGGATTCCGATTTGATTTACCTGTGGCAGTCAGACTTGTGAATTTGAAGTATCTAGGTCAAAATTTTAGTTTGCACCTAATGACCTTTGACCTATTTCACCTGATTGGATGACCCGATTACTTAGAAAAGTAATTTTTTAAATTGTCATGTTGACATATACCTGTGCATCGAATTTGAAAAAGATAGTTTTTAAAACTGAAGGAGGAGTAGCATCATTTTGAAAATTATATGACCTTTGCACCAAGCGACCTCTTCCGGTGCAATATGGAATATGATTATATAACCAATCAAAATTTATATACTGTCAAAAGTCATATGCTGAATTTAAAGACCGTACCTGCACCCAATTTGGAGTTATTAAGCATCAAAGTTGGTCGGAAGAAGAATAAGAATAAGAAGAATAAGTATAAGAATAAAATTGAAGGAAACCCAGGAACAACAGTACTCTGCGCTTACACGCGCAGAGTAAAAACCCCACTCCATTTACATTTTATGCAAACAAAATTTTCTCAACTCAACACTTGATGCTTTTGCTGTGACTTTGAAAATAAGATCAAGGCTACAACCTTTGCAAAAAGATGAACAAAATCTAAAGCTTCCTCATTTCCTTTCCATTCGACCATCTGGTCGGTCATGAATACTAAACACTCAACTGTGCACTAACGAACTGAGGGGGACAAAAACGAAAACTTCAACTGAAATTTTACTGCCAGTAGTTTGGAACAAGATGTTATTTCAGGCCACATGAAGTTTTCAATAATTTAATGCTAAAAACACCTCCATAATGGACCTACACAAACTCTAAAAATGTAAAGAACTTTACCCAGTAAAGGACAAAAAAGTTAAGTTTGGCAATATTAAAATAACCCGTGAGACCAATATCTAGGCAGTAGTCAGATGTAACATGTCAACATTTTGATAACCAGTTTTCTCCACTGAATAATGGGCATCAACTGGTTCTCAAAATGTGAGCAAGTTGTTCCAAATATATTGCCCATAATATCTGTGTTACCGCCAAAACTCCTTTATAATATTCCAAGCACAATAACAGCAGATATTTCAGCAAAAATTGATTTCATGGCAGTGACTATTACATAACTCTAAATGAACAGTTGATGGTGAAATGAATAAATGAGAATGTGAAGTCACAAACTTTCAACTGAAACAATGGAATTAAAGGTGCATTTGCATGCTCCTAACTATGTAAATGTATAGCAGTAACTAAACGATAATACTATTTAAAATCATGTACGCTAAACAAAGTGCAGTTGTATTCATTAACATTGAAAACAAAAAATTCTACAAATACGTGACCTTTGCACGAATGACGTACCTTGAGGGCTCACATAGCCCGCATCATGCAGCACGTGTTATTCCCCAACACCACGTCACGATACTTAATGGACACGGTTGAGTGACTAACGGCGCATAATTTTCGACACAAAACTCGTTCTTAAAACCTGCCTTAGCAATTTTCAACATACTTCATATTCACATCGTCGCTATATGTTGTATTTCCAACCAATTTGACCAAGCAATTATAGAGATAAGGAATTAGCGTTAAGGTTCCACTTTAAGGCTGCATTTCACCAATGTTGAATTCTTAACCAAAGGGCCAACCCCTATAAACTCCTTTTCTTCAGAAAGTGGTGGTTTTGACGTTCCTGTTAGTAACAAAAACACAAGAGCAATGTGAAGCGTTGAAATGCGCCCACGAATGCATCGCAAATGGTGTGCTTTTAGGGTTATTTATTTGTATCATAAAATGGAGACTAGATGGCACAAAAACATACAATCCATCCAAAAACAGGAACATGCCATATTTCTTAAAAATCTATCGAATGGTTTAGGAGATACAGCCATAGGCACAAAAAAAAACTGCCACTAGGAGGCGCCACAGCAATAAAATTCGTCGGAAAATCATCACCAATCGTCCTCTTCATAGTAAGAACATACATGACAATTTTCACAATCATCCTTTGAGCGGTTTGGTTTACAGAGGGGTGGACGCAAAAAACAGACTCAAGAACAGTAAAAACAGCCACTAGGTGGTGCAAACTAAGTCGAATCCATCCGAAAACAGGAGGATAGCGTCATCTCACTAATAGGTGTCTACATACCAAATTTCATGAAAATCCATTAAGGACTTTTGAAGACACAAAGGTAAGCGTAAAAAAATAAAATTGCCAGGAGGGGGCACACCGGTAGTTGGATCCGTCTGAAAGTTCGCTCATGCCGTCCCATTCACGAATGAAACATATGTGCAAAATTTCATGAACATATGTCAAAGGGTTTTGGAGATAGAGCAGCGGACGCCGGACGTACGCCGGACAAAGATGATGGCATAATGCGTCCACATATAAATATGTGGCCGCATAAAAATCTTATCATCACAGTAAAGAATATTTTGAGACTGATTTTATGAGAATAAAAGGCATTAAACTTAATGTGTTTACATTTTTAGCAAGCTGAACTTGACATGCAAACTGCGTTATGAAGAGTAACCTGACTAACAAATCTCTACATTAAGCAAAACATCTACAGAACATAGAATTAAATTCAACATTTATTTTCTGAAAGTAGACAGCATGAGAATTAAATTTCATACTTCAAAACAATCCGCGATTGATGAGGTTACCACGTGCAGTTTTCATGCTGACTGTGAACAATTTATCCACTTTATTCACGGACAAGGTAAGTTACAAAAAAGTTTAAACTGGGTTTTAATTATTAGTAATTGTGATGTTTCGACTAGTAAGTAGTTTTATTATTAATAATATTTGAAATGCATGAGAATTCAACCATGTCAAACATCTGTGAGGTTCAATACTTATTCAACTCTAATAGATATCAGATGATATTTGCAGCACACCACAGTGATATGGGAATACCAGGCACTCAATGATTTACTAACACAGTTTTATGCTTCTGGATACCCAGAGCTATCATTTGATGTAAGACAAGTCCATTTACTAAATGTTTGTTAAAATTTCTGGTGTTTATCCATTATCATTCATTTGAGAAGTCTGTTCTTATGTGGAACCAACAAATATATTAGCATTGCACCCAGGGAAATTAAAGACGAAATTTTTGTTTGGACTAACCCCTAGGCACCTATCAAATTTCGATAAGGGAGGACTTCAAATGCTCACATGAATAAGAAAACAATAGCAAGCAGAAAAAATACACTCTAAGTTCATGATGATCTTTACAATCTGATCAGAAGACTAAGCACTGAGTACAAGAAAATGTGAAAGGACCTTTAGTTCATGAACATGTTTCACTGGTTTTTACTTAAGACAGTACACTCACACTCCCAGTTATATGACACTATCTGCAATGGGTGCGACATCAGAGCGAGTAAACTTGTGAGCTCACAACACCAAACTTTTTAATGAGGAAATGAATGACCTTGGGTGAGAATCTGGCTCAGCGCAGCATCAAGAACAACCCACAAAATGATCCTATAGAGAACTGCACAACAATGGGTGAACACCCCAAGTTTAGATCACAAAAAATAACAGCGGCAGTCTTGCAACAGACGTCAAATCAATTCCTGAATTCTACCGTGGGGCTTAAAGACCTGGAGTTATGCGGAGTTGCGGCATGATCACCTTGACCATTGGAGACTTAGTGGTCAGTTAATTAATTTCGGCCATGGTCACCCTCATAGATAGTGGTATCACACTGAGCAAGGGAGAACAATAAAACCAAAATACATAAACAATTCATTCAAAGGCCTTGTTTATGCGAAATGATGTACATAGATGACCTGGCAAACATTACGAGCATTGAGCCTCAAAAAATCACTAACAGTGATGAGGAAATGCTAACATAAAAAATAGAAATGAATTGAACTTTTTGGAAAAGCATACCGAAAAATTCATCACACAAACCATAACTATATTACGTACTAATTAAGCAATGACAGCTCTTATGCTCAACTGTTTTATATGTTATGAAAGAAGAAAACGATCCTATCCAAAAGGTCATCTGCCCAGTGGCAGATCTTCATGTTTTGGTCAAAGCTTGGGACTGGCCCCCATAACCAAGAAAAACTGGGTGGCCCTCCGGTTCTTCCTCTCATCACCTGTTACCCCATCACCTCCTGGTCTAATTCATTTTTACGGTGGAACATGGGTTTATGACCGCAGTAATACCTCTTGCAGATTACAATTCATCTCAATGTAACCATAAAGGGCATAAATGCTCCGCTGCTTCTAACGTCAAAATAAAGAATGAAGTGATGAAACAGCTCAACAGTATTCGAAATAAGGTAATATCTACCACTTACAGACAAAAACCATTGTCAACAAGAGCTGAGTGCTGGGGAGTTGACATGCGCACACGGTGCAATACATACACTATGTTTCTAAGGGCCACTATGACGTGTTGTAGTAGTCGAATCTGCCCGAAAACCAAATGGTGCCGGCGCATTATAATCATATACTGATGAGTAAAGTTTCATTGAAATCTGTCATCAATCAGCTCCCAAGATATAATTGGGAAGCGCTGAGGTCCCAAACAACACAATAAAAACTCCTTGTCACAATGCTCTACTAGACAAATCCTTCCCGAAAACGAAGTGCCCAGTGCATTGACTTCACATGTATCTGTGGTATCAAGTTTTGTTGACATTGTAAATCGTGCTTTTTCATCAAACAACACCTGAAAAGCCCTTGTGGATAACAAAATGGGCACTAGAAGGTGCTATGGAAGTAGAATCTGCCCGAAAATTCAATGGTGCCGGCGCATATTGATATCACACACCTTTCTTTCAAGTTTCATTAAAATACGTCAATCAATTATCTTGGAATCATCCAGAGAGGCCCTACACAAAATGGCAACTAGGAGGCACTGCATTAGTCTTTATCCTGCCGAAAATAAAATGGTGCCGTCACAATCTCATAGAGTACCTTCGTGTCAAGTTTCAATGTAATCAGCCCATTGGATCTCCAGATATCAACTGGAAACACTCTTCTCCACAAAATAATATTTGCAAAGCACCTCAAGAACAAAATGGCCACTAAGAGGTGCTACAGTGATTGAATCCACCCGAAAATTCAATTGTGATGGCGCATTGATATCACACCCATTTGTGTCAAGTTTCATTGAAAAATGTCAATCTGCTCTCTAGATATCATCTAGAAACGGACTTTACCTAAAAAGACAGAAAAAGCCACGCCCCCAGGGAGCAGGGCAGATTGAAAAGTCGCTTGAGTGGTGCGGTGTTTCATGCAGCGTACGTCCTGGGCATCCATTTGGACGCCCTAGCACTAATGTGGACACTCTGGCAAGGACGCCCAATGTATCATTTGGACGCCCTGTCAATCAGAATTTCTCCAGTTTGGACACCCACATTGTAAAAAAACTAAGACTCCCAGTTAATCAAAGAGAGAAGCTGGCCCCTTCAACTCAGAAAGAAATATACAATGTATTTGAAATGTTGCAATGTTCAAACTATTTTCAAAGTATTTGGTAGACCTGTCAATCATTAGCAGGTGTTTGGTTGCCAGAGTGTCTGCTTTCAGTAGACACATGTGCCACTGCAATTCTGTACTTTATATAGGGACACGGACCTTGCTCAACTCCAAACTGGTGTTTCAGAGCTGTAGTTTCATCTACTTCATCTTTTTTTGAAAACACCAAAAGCGAAATAAATGTCATAATTTTAATAATATGATGTGTCGCAAGAATATTCCCATTTAAAATGTTTGAGTTTTCGCCCGTTTCATGCTTTTGTATGTGCGTCTAAAATGGAGCAGCAGTGACACCTGTTGCCAAAATATAAACCACACATCATCTGTGCATTTTTCTTTTGTTGGTAACTGCAGCTTTGATGACTCATTGTACAGAATATAAAGCTAGTGAAGTNAAAATAATATTTGCAAAGCACCTCAAGAACAAAATGGCCACTAGGAGGTGCTACAGTGATTGAATCCAGCCGAAAATTCAATTGTGATGGCGCATTGATATCACACCCCTTTGTGTCAAGTTTCATTGAAAAATGTCAATCTGCTCTCTAGATATCATCTAGAAACGGACTTTACCTAAAAAGACAGAAAAAGCCATGCCCCCAGGGAGCAGGGCAGATTGAAAAGTCGCTTGAACCGTTGAAGTGGTGCCCAACACCTTGTGCCAAACTTCATCACAATCTGAACAGGGATTTTTGAGATATCGAGCGGATTCCTGGATAACCAAACAACCGAACAAAGCAACGATATGCAACCACACCTACACGGTATATACTTAGGCGCATAAAAATGCCCCTTTTTGACTTTTCAAGGTGTTCTACTATTGAGAACGACCACAGTTTTTCAAAGCCTTTGTCTGTTGGTAGCTGTGGTAGAAAACTTAAACAAAAATTGGAAAAGCCTTTAATTTGGAGCTGCATTGAAAAAATGACCAAATAATAGTTCACAAGTTGGCCACATTGTGCATTAAATTAGTGACATTTTACCGAATATACTGCCATTTTACAGGCAATTACTAAAATTTTCAAAGAGCACTGCCATAGACACAACTCACAGCATTACATTATAACTTCACAAACCAACGAATAATTTGTGGTGCTAACTTGCCAAAATATATAGCTGCTTGTCATTAAAATATTATTATCTCTACATTTATTTTTTAGTATTTCTTCTCAAAAATATTGGGTGAGATTGGCCAAGTATTTTACTTTGCCAGGTAGTCCTTGATTGTCTATCACTGAGCGCTGAGTCAACTTTTGTAAGATTAAAAACCGGATCTGGTGATCGCCGCACAAATAAAAAAGTACATGTTCAATCAATGTTTCGTCTATTCATTAGACTATGGCCAAAAACTTATTTAATTAACTTTTGTAATCCGTTTTAGGATCTCAAGCACTGACTGTCCATAACAGTACATTTCTCAAAAAGCCCAACCTTTTGTTCTTTTTGTCTTTTTAAAATCTTTTACTGAATCTTGAAAATTGGATGCTCTCATCTGAGTGATATTCAGTCAGTAATGAAAAGATTTCATTTATTTATTGCATGGTGATGGCAATTAGGGAATTAAGGTTTCATTCTGTTGCTTTATGGTAAAATATTTTTTCACGAGCACGCACATGAACATTACAACAACGACTTCTCTTTAAGCGCCAACATGTGCGTATGCGTGTAGTTACATAGTACTTATGTTACTCTGTCTCCCTGACATCCCAAAACTTCCTAGCATGATATTGATGAAAGGCTGGGCACCAATTCTGGATAGAAAGTTTTAATGAGATAACCAGACACCAGTGGTGATTGTGGATACTATTTGTGGACAGTAACTTGGTTCCAGTGTCAATCGCCAATAGCAGATGAATGTGGCCTACACAGCTCAAGCAATCTCTCTCAGGAACAGCCTATTATGATTGACAAGATAGTTACCATGAGTGTCAAATCAAGTGTTTTGTGCAATGGCGGCCTCACCTATGTGGCATGCGCACGTCCAATAACATTAAGGCATCGGACCAGACACAACCTGTCTGAGGGTACCACTAGGCCAGTGCCACCCACTTTTTAATCTGCCATGCCCCCAGGGCCAGGACAGTGCTTTTCAGTGTTTTTTGATTTTTAGTGCATTTCAAAATAGGTAGAGAACCGATGGACGGATCTCAATGAAACGTGACACAGGTATGTGCATGACGACAATGTGCCAGCACTAGTCAATTTTCGAAGTAATTAGACCACTGCACTACCGGAGTGGCCATTTTGGTTTGAACAATGGGCCTTTTCAGTACTTTTGAATGGGATAGTGTTTGTGGATGATATCTAGAGGACCAGTTGATAGATATCAACAAAGGTAATGATATAGAGGTATGAGATGGTGATAGCACCAGTCAACTTTAGAGCATATTCCAGCAACTGGCGCACTTCCTAGAGGCCATTTTGTTCGGTTGCCCTGATTGATATCTCAGGTTGTATTTTGATGAAATTTGACCAGGGCCCGGTCTCCAATCTTTTTACTCGAAACGGAACTCGAAATTAGATTTGGCATTTTCTACTCTACTTTTGGGCGAACTCAAGATAAGTGTCTATTATTCTATGCTCGAGTACACAATAACTTACGTAGATAATTTGTTGCCCTTAGTTCACAGTTTGTAAACCCAATATCAAAGCAATAAGTTTGAGCTTGAACTCGAAATTTCGAGTTTTTACTCAAGTTTGTAGCACGAATATAACGGTCTTCAAGGGCAAACTTGAACTAGAAACTCCTATGCATAAACTATAATGTATTCGAGCACAGTCTGATAACCAATTATCTTAAGTTAGCACAAAAGGAGCAGAGAAATTGCCAAAAATAGTTTTGAGTTCGTTTCGAGTACAAAGATTAGAGACCGGGCCCAGGGGCCAGACTTAACATTTTATGAGAAGAAGTTAGATTCTGGACATAGAGAATGGCTGGATGGAATTCCATGAAACTTGACAGAGAGGTATACAAATAGGCAGCAATGCTCTGGCACTAGTTGCATGGGTTTTGGGCAGATTCGACTGCCGCAGCACCACCTAATGGCTATTTTGATCAAACAACACATGAAACCAGAGAACAAAATGGCCACTAGAAGGTGTTGCAGTAGTCGAATCAGGTCGAAAATCAGGTGCAATCTCATCATATACCTCTCTGTCAAGTTTCAATGAAATCTGCCAATTGGTTCTCTATAGATATATCTGCAAATGCTCTTCTACCAAACAACACTTGAAAAGCCCTTGTAGATAAAAAATGGCCACTAGGAGGTGCTATGGAAGCAGAAACTGCCCGAAAATTCAATGGTGCTGGCACACTGATATCACCAACCTTTTGGTCAAGTTTCATTCAAATGTCTATAGGAATTTGACTGCGGAAGGTGGTATGACGTCATATCCCGTGACGTGCGCAGTGTAAAAATGACCAGTTACCTATTTTGGGAACTGAACGAAGGACTGCTTGAAGAAAAAGTTTAATAACAGGAGTATTTGTTCGAGTAAATTCGAGTTGCCGGGAAAGAATTAAAGACATGGACGGCCTCTTTAGGGGTCCCTGTGCGCATAAGATGATTTTTTCAATCGGTGTGAGGCATGAGGTATAATTCGCCGAAAACCTTTCGGCATGAAGCGCCTATACTATAGGAGCTACACCGTCTCTTTTGAGCCAGCTAGCGACGGTGTGACTCACTGTGACTGTCTACTCCATAAGCTGATGTTCGTCCATTATTACTGCCGTACTTACTTCGTTGATCAGCTCCGGGTATGTGAATGAAAATGTGTATTGTCGTGTGTAATCAAGTTCCATGATATATTCTTTATCAAATACAGCAACTTCTGGATCCATTGTGGTCTTCCACTCCGCCTCGAAAACACCAACGCCAACGGCATGATCGTGCGCTTGATTTTCCAGTTGAAAACCACTGGAATTCACGAAATAAGACACGTTCGAAAATAAAAACAATAAGAAACCATTACCAGGCAATTCAAATGATCGAAATCGCCTGAAGAGCATTGCAGATATATAGAGAAATCTTTCGCTGCCAATTAAAATTTAAACAAACATGTATCAGCGATCGTTCCGTGTCACGTTCTTGTTTCCGGGTTTATCACCGGTAGAACATTTCACAGCAGGTGGCGATGTGCTGCGCGATACCGTTTCGAGTCTCCTCCCTAAGCCTCGAGATGGCGCTAATCGGTTTAATGGCGAACAGCGTCATCTTGAGGCTGGTCCAGGAGTAGGCTAATAATATTAGCTCATTCAGTGGGCTCTGTAGATCCTGGGCCCGATTTTGCAAGACAGATTAATGTTACACTGTTTACGTATGGAAATACCTGATGTATTTACATGTGGAGCATTGAAAGCACAGTTGGTGTATGACGTAAATGTTCATTCACTAACGCTACCTGGTGGGCAATAGTGATTGCTTCTTGAGAACGAAACGGTGTGTCGTGAGCAGATGTTAGTACCTTGGATTAAAAAGGCTCACTAGGCACTTATCTTTGTTTATTTTCAGGCAACGTTTCAGCATTGGAATAATGAGTTACAGTGCAATAATGTTAAAGTGTTAAGAGCAATAGATTCAATTTCATTTTGTCCAATACTTGCGAGATGCGTAACACTGTCTTCCAAAACTCAGTGACAATTTAATGACATGGACGAAGACGCTGTTTGAGCACTGTAATGCACTGATTACGTAATATCGTACAATATTGTCACAGAGTGGCATTATATACCTTCGCATAAGGCATATTTAGATCCCATTTTGGGCACTTTTACCCGGAGGTAAACACTTGTCAGCTTTTGACCAGTCAGTGTCAGTGAGTATAGTGAAATTAATCGTGAGGCCGAGTTGAGGATACGAAGGTCAAAAACTGGAGCCAAGTAGTGTTGATTGGACACTTTCACTGTTGAAGCCGAAGACAGAAATAATGTCTGAACCGACTAGTGTCAGTGACTGTGGAGACGGTGAACGAAACGATAAAGAAGGTGGTTCCAACCTTTCTGCTAGTGCAGGTGAGGCTACTGTGTCATGTCCAGCTAACTGCCGGGCAGCCCATGGCTTGGACCTGTCACCAGGACATGTGATTAAGAGTGTTGGTAATACTGAATTGTTGCAAGTTAATGCTATGACAGCTGAAGAGAATGTGACTACTGCCACCTTGACTAGAGGTATTAAAAGTGATGGTTTGTTTATTTTTGTGTTGAATTGACGATAATTATAACTCTGTTTCATTAGAAAAAGTAAACTTTGATTTAAAGTAGTTAATGAAATTGGTCTCAAATTGTTCCCTAGTCTATTTTGAGGTGATTTCATGACTTAACGGAAAGAAGTAAGAGTTCGTTATTCACTGGTGACCAGGCAGACTCAAAATTGTCGTGGCATATGGCATTTCGTGGGTAATGGTCACTTGCCAATAGTTACCCATGGGTATTTTGAGAGTCATTGTTCTCCACTGAACAACAAAAATAAAATTGATTCTCAAAAGTGACTTTATTGCCATTTTGTGCACCCAGATGATCTCAAGGGATTACAAACTGTTAGTTCATTGCAAATCTAGGTCTTCATTTCTCATCGTGGTCAAGAACAAGTTGAGTGAGCTAAATCAGTTCTTGGACAGAACATAGGTTTTTACCTGGTTTAAAAATAGTTGTGTTTAGCTAATTTTAAGTTATATTTAGAGTGCTCTTGGGTGATATGATCGGTCCGTTTAGGAAAGGACCAAACTGATTCTTTTGTTTAAAACAAATTTAAAAATTAGAAAAACGAGCCAGGTTTTAATTTTTCATTTTTCAATTTCTTTAAAAAATTCAAAATAAGAAAATCAAGTCGATTATTGATTTTTTGTGTTTTGTGGAGGGAACGAAGACGCAGTCTACTTCCATTTTTGTTTTCTAAAGTCCTTAGCTCAGAACATTACAAAAATAATTGAATTTTTGGACATTTATGGACATTTCCAATCTTTGCATAAGGGAGGACAAAGCAACACTCCCAAATCTTTTTGGATGTCAATCAAAGTCAAATTTCTTAGGCACCCAATTAGATTGAAGGATCAGCCTTCAGTTGACCAATGGTTTAGTCAGGTGCTCCATATGACACTAGAAAAAACAATTGCAGCTTTGTTCACTTGATTGCCTTTGATGGGTTGTTTGATGGCTGATACCCCTCTGTCTTCACCTCAATCTTTCTCATAAGTTTTGCCGTGTTCCACAGTATAGGCAATGACATCATAATACTGTTTCAACTCCGACATAGTGATGTAGTCTATATCTGGTCCACCACTTCACCTGTTGACAACTGTTTATTAGTTCACAACTAATTTATTGAATTTA